>WTSP01006437.1:2909-17493 GCA_025331215.1 Actenoides lindsayi | reverse complement strand
CGCCCCCGCACTTACACAAACTGGAAGCACATATAAAAATTCGGCGTCCATCTTAGATTGCCCCTGCGTTCTGCCCCAAACCTTTGCCTTGATTGCAGATTTCTCCCCCACACCGCATCTGCCAATGTGTCAGCTACCCAGGCAACCGCTCCCCGCGGCCAACCAGCAAGTCGGCAATGGTTCTTTAAAGGATCGATTATAATTCTGCTAAGGTCAGCCCCGCACCTCAGCTCTTAGCTCACTGCCTTTGCCATGAAATTTTATGAGGAGCTGCTTAGGACAGAAATTACTTTCACCCTTAAAAAAAGCTAAGTGAAATGGTCGACAATCCCCAAAAAAACCAACCCAAACACAGCAAGAAGAAATACAAAAACCGAAACAGAGTAAAAAGAAAATTCACGCGTAGTGTGGCCGAGCCTCTCCATATGTGCGACACACTCTTGTCTCTTTTAGATTTGTTTTTATTCAGGAAGTGAAATTAAAACTTGTGAACTGTAAGTACAGATGCCAAGGTACTACATGAGATATCCAGAGGCTTTATATTTTTAATTTCTCACAAATAATTCATAGGGAATTCAACATACAACAGTGAAGTTTAAGTTTTGCATACAATTAAAAACAAGTTACAGAGTTAGATACTGTCAATTTGCCAATTTATTAGAATTTCTACCTTATACAAATGAAAGCTCAGAAAACAACTATAATTGATTCAGTAATGGTACAGCAACTGTCATTTCTAACAGTGTTATCTTTATTAAGCAAGCCGTCTAATACCAGGTGTATTTTACCACTCTTTATTCAGTGACATCACAAAGTTTTAAAATATTTTATTTATTTATACTGTCACCTATATATATGTACTGCAAAGAGGGCCAAACACTTGCAAAAATGTCAAGTTTTACACAACATTTGCATGAATATATTTGCATTTTTTTCCCAAATAGCAAAGCAGAGTCATTGCTTTCACATAATTTTTCAGAATTCCCCATAACTCCATCTGTATCAAAGAAGCAGAAGAGCAAGCTTAAGAGCAAACTTTTAATTTACGTGGTGAGGGGGGAAAGGGTATATCCATTTTGGGCAATACCTTAAATGTATCTGAAGGAAAATTACCACCAAGGATGGGTTCACTAAATTTATTTAAAAACCATAAAATGTTTCTTACAAAAAGAGCATTACATTCTGCACACTGCTCTAAAAGGATGCCAGGGACATGAGGACTACAAGTACTCTCCCCCCTTGAAAAAAGATACAGTGTACATAAAGCAGGGCATTCACAACAATTACAGAATAACATTACAATTTACCACCAACAATGAACAAAAATAAAATTCACTCTCTCTGCTGCTGCTTCAAAATTTCAATGTTAGTCTTGTGCGCCCTTTCCCTCCCCCCATGTATTTGTAAGGAGCTAAAAACATTACATCTGGTGGACAGCAAAGATTCCACTACACCTCAAATGCAGAACACCTATGAAGCAGAGGAATGTTGGCTTTTTAAACAGAAGCAGATTAAAAAAAAAAAAAGGGTGCAGGACTCCTTCAGTTCTTCACTAGTCTTAGAAAAACTTTCCAGAATACTGCTTCACACTATAAAAAAGAAAAAATAATCTTGCATTAGAATCCTTCAACATCTGCATACTGCTTCACACTATAAAAGAAAAAGAAAAAAGCATGTATTAGAATTGATGGACCAAACATCTTGCATCAACATTCACAGTAACATTCTTAGAGCAGATTAAACTACAAATTCCTAATCAATTTAAAAGTAAATATTTTAAAATATTAATGGCTAATAATTATAGGTATATGAATGTAATTTAGGCACATTTAAATATTAGTCAACTAAAGCCAAACACTGGAATTAAAACATTCAAATCTGCTATGACAGCCAACATGTTGATAAAGCGAAACTAAAATTAAATCTGAAGCTGTTAATATTTGGCATAAAAGACAATGTCAGCAAGGTGTGAAATGCTGCATAACAGCACCAAATCGATTTCAACTTGTCCTGTAGAGGCATGGTCTGTGCCATATGGCAGACTGTGATTTGTTGTCAATTTAGTTATCTAAAAACAACAAAATCACTAGTCTTCCACACAGAACTAGGCCAACATCCAATGAAATCTTCTATATTTTCTACAGGATCTACGTAATTTATTACAAGTACTTTTTTTGCAGCAGTTTTCACTAGGGAAATGAGAGGACTGCTTGGTTAAGGTGTCTTCCAGCAAGATTAGTTTTGAGGGTGTCTTCATTTTAATTAGAATGGAGAACAGGAAATAATCAAGCCAGAACTACCACTAGAGAAGTTAGGTTCGAAGTTACTCAAAACCTGCCTTCTAAAAACTGTACCACAGAAAACAGCAGCTTTAGGATGTACATGTCACTCTGTTTAAAATTGACAGTATAGACAACATTAAAAACTTTAACTTGCCTGTTCTGCAGTAAATACTGTGCATTTTGTATCTGGTCCTGTGTTCCTGTAATAGTTATTATCCGATCTTCTGAGCCTTCTAATGGTTCATCAATTTTGATCGAAGCTCCTGACTCGTGACGTATTTGTTTGATTCTCTGGCCTCCCTTTCCAATAATAGATCCTGCCAACTTGGGGAGAAAGCAAAGCCTTAACTTCCAGACACAACTTTCTCTCTAAAAAGTTACTAAGGTCACAACAGTGTTTGAGAAGCTTCCCTAAGTTTAATTTTAAGAACTGCAATGGAAGCTTACTTTACAGACCCAAAATATCCCCTGCAGTATTAACTGTATAAATACAAGTGGAATAGAACTGGGAGAACCAGTTGCTCCTCTGCAAAAAACAAGTTACACAGACTATCCCAATCACTGAATATTAACAATTACTAAAATTATTTAGTGTGTCTCTAAAGTGATGAGACAAAGGAAATACCTGAGGAATAACTGTTTGTGATTTAGAAACACTTGTTTTTTATTAGAAGTATTTATCAAGCACCCCAAGTGCTTCTGATTTACTTATACAGTTTAAGAAAAGGCTGTTATTTTTATTTATTTTTTTTTTTAATTATTATTAAGAGAAAACAAATTGAGAGCAAGTAAACTTTACTTACATCTTTGGGAATTGTTACTTGTGTTGTGATGATGGGCCCACCAAGATCTCCATATGAACCACGTCCCCCTGCGTAAGAATAATCTGATTTAAACGTATGCATCAAGCCCTTTAATAACTACATAATTAAGTACATGTAAAGGTTCTATATAAACACTTACCATATCCAGAGCCACCCTCAAACTGTAAAAGAAAGAGAAAAAACCTTACTAGACATGCTTCATTAACAGATGTTCCTCTTAAATATCGTATCATTAACTCTAAGTCTACTTTACGCAAAAATCTCATCCTCCAACCTTACTATAAATGCAACAATGTTGTGCCATCAAAGGCATGCCAAGGCAAAGAGGGCAGACCAGAAACTAAAGGGGTGGGTGGGAGAAGTCTTATTACCTCTTACCCTACCCTGTCAAAATCTCTAGGAGTAAGGCATAAAATGACAAAAAGGATCCAGCTCTACCAGTGTACTAAGCAGCCTCACTAGTTCAGCTGCTGGTAGACAGGTCTTGATACTGACCTACTCCTGACCCTTGGACGAAACTAACATTCAAATGAGAGGACCAGAGTACAGCTTTACTAATGCTACCAATACAGCTCAGGAGAGACTAAAGTCTCCAATTTTGGGACTAAAAGTTTACCCAGTGACTGCTAATCCTCCTACTTCTAGTTCTTTCTGGAAAAAACCACCACCAAACAAAAAACCAAAAAAACCCACCAAAATCACAACCAAACAAACCCCAAAGCTCTTAAGAACAGCTCTACAGCTTGTCTCTCAATTTACACTATGCTATAATCCTTTGTAGCTTAGAACAGATAATCATGATATGAGTTACTTCTGTTCTGCTGAAACTACCATATACCAAATCCAAATCACTGCAATAGGCACTCCCGGCCTCTTTGCTTTCAGCATTTCTAGACTAATATTCGACATCAAGTGCTTCATGTTGTCCAATGCCTTCTAAGTGCACAAGACCCCATTTTTATACTTTTCTATAGAAGCAGAGAATAAATATGCACAGTTCTCCAGAATTCAACTTCTCAGAGACCGCCAGGGTGGCTTCTGTGCGAAGAGGCCAGGGGCTGCCTGCGTAACTGTGTTACTTAGCAATACAGACTGCAATACAATCTGATAGAGCTTGTAGTGGAGTCCAAAATACAAGAGAATGAAGGGCTCCACTTACAATTTATATACATACTCTGCTTACAATTTCATTCAGAGGCTGATCAGACCAGCATACTGCATACACGCAGACCTATTCCTGTTGACTCCTTTTTTCTCTAACCTGTGTAGGTGATCCTTTTATCAATCATTTCTGCCTCCTCAGATTACAGGACAGCAAATAAACTTGTCAGCAGATGAGTTAAGCAATTACATTTGCTGTGTTTATGTAAGCGAAGAATTGATGTTTAATATTTGACAGCAGTATGCCATCTTTGGAACAGTATGAACACCTGACAAACCTCACAACTTCCCTTCCCAAAACCTATCTGATCAAATGGTATATTTTAAAGTGTATTGATAAGTAAAGCATGGTAGTTTATTCATGTACGTAAATAAGAAGCTACTTTTAATATTTGCTGTTTGAAATGAGAAAACCCAACACTATGAAGCTAATAAAAAATACATATATCCTGAACCCATGCATTGACAATGCACGTTATGGAGAAAGTTACTATTACCAATACAAAAATGAGGTGTAAAAGAGGTACAGAAAAGCTCCTCTCTTTTGGCTGTGCTGATGCATACTCCCACATCTCTACTAACATTACCTGCCTACAGAGGACACACTGTTAAGACAAACTACTAATACATTTCAAGTCATAAGGACAGTTATGATTTTCAGTAAGTTCAAGTTGCCACTGACTACAGTCAAGCTTGAGAAATTCACATTATCACTTGACCTGTTCAATAAAACAGTTTTCAAAAAAAGGGTGAGCACACTCACCAGCTCTGGTGGCTGCATGTCATCACAGGCATCCACATGACACTGCATCATCTTCCAGACACAACATAATAGGAAGAAAAGAGGAAAGAAATCTAATTAAGTCCAGGTCACACAGACTTATAGGCAACTTGGCAAGCAAATACTATACATACTTCTACAGGGAAACATTTATACTACAACAAAGACTTGAAGTATGTGATTTAGACTACTTTCAAGACTCCCTTTTAATTTCACTCTGAGGAAACTCTTAAGTGGTCACACTCACTTTCTGCCCTCTTCCTTTGGTGTAACCAGATTTTTTTCTCTAACACTGAAGGTCAGATAGCTAAAGGCAGAGCAAAGCCTGAACAAGCTTGTTTTGTTTTTTTTCTTTTAGAGTACCTTCAAGTGTTGTTATATATAAAAGTATTTTATTTCTGCCATGTGTTACAAAATTAAGGTTTAATGAGATTGAAACAAGTATTGTCTGTGATTATGCTAACAACTGGTCAAGGAGGAAGGACACGGCTTCTGAAGTTCTACCAACTAATTCTGTGCATTGCATAAAGTCAGTAAGGAGACTAACAACCTACTGCTACGTAACTATATTAGAAATCTAATTATGTTTTAAACCCATGTGATATATAGCATTTCTTTCTTTCAGAATTCTACAGTTTCAGCAATTTGTTCCTTGTGCACTCTAAAACCAGCTTCTCAAACGGGGTATCCTAACATATGTACCAGAATATTCTACTCTATAGATGCATCTGTGCTAGTGACTACTAGTATTAGAATAGAAGCCAGAAGACACACTGGCTGCCTGAGGCACAGAGCTTAAGTTTTACATCCAGTGAAAAAAATGCATGCAGTACTAACTGGTGTCAAAGTCTTTTATCATGATTTTCTCTGTTTCCTAACAGAGTGACCCAGGAGAGTGAAATTTTGTTACTTTCTTCCAGCATCTGCATGGATAAACAGATGAGCTGTCATACATCTTTCTTTTACCAATTTTTTACATGCTCATTAATGTCACAGCTCTTCAACAAGAGCAATATTTTATATTCTTTAATTGTATGGACCTTTATTCAAGTACTGATACATCAAGATACGTGTATGTGCATATATATGTTAAAAATAACATATGTCAAGAATTAAGAAGGATTTTAAGGAGTAAAAGCATATCAGAATTCTGAAGACACTCACAGATGTCTGTGAACAGATCATCCACTATAACAGGAGGCATTCTGATTTAAGTCTCTATTTCAGATTTCAAAATTTTTAGTACTTTGAAAATTTTAGTACCTCATCAGTTAATTAAAAGAGATGAAAGGATAAAATTACTTTGTATGTTTGTCTACTTTATTTTCCATCCCTCCCACTAGTGTCTGTATGCATTTATGCATCTGAAAGACCCCTGAGAATGAAGGTGTTAAAAAGAAATACTGGAAATACATTCAGGTTATTTCAACTGTCAGAATAGCCCCTATGGTCCACAGGCATTTGATTTGGAGTGGTTACACACTGAAATATATAGCTCTGTTAAGAGAGAAAATATAGATCTGTCCTTCAGGAAAAGCTTCAGAGCAGAGATTATAAACCAAATAAACTCTTTCAACAGCAGTGCATCATTAAACTGTAAGACAGACTAACAGACAAGTATCTTGAGTGACACTGCATGGGTGAGGGGAATTAGAATCTATCTTTTGAAATTAAAATGGGTTTTTCTCATCTCAGCATTTACAAGACTGTCAATGCTGTCCTATCTTTGGAATTCCAGAAAATGTACAGTTCAGCATCCAGTTTTAGAGGTCCTGAACTACTCTTTCTGCCTTATTGGAAAAAAAAAACCCCAAAAACAACAAACCACAAAACCAAACCCCACCAAACAAACCAACCCACCCTTATTTCTGGACATTCAACATTTCTATGACTTTTAAGATCTTCATCTAAGAAAAGCACCTACGCTTACCACTTATTGCATCTATGTAAAATACCACAGTTATGTTGGTTTACTTTAGTTTACATGTTTTGCTACATCACAGTTTCTGTATGAAACAAACGGTAGTATACGAAGACCTTACATTTCTGGCATGGTGTTTCCAGCTCCTGCCTCACAACCCATGTGAAGATTTCTTATCTGCTTACACAATTTAGGGTGCTATGATCATGGTTAACTAAAGCTAAAAATTAAACACAGTCTTTATTGGGAAGCAGTCCTCACTTTAAGGCTAGGGTGCTTGGTCAGAAAGGAGTCAAAGTCATGAACAGCACCTCTGTGAAGAAGAAATAAAATTGCTTTTTGGAATGAATAAAACCCCAGAGATGATTCCACTTACTTGCAGAAACTCATGTCAAGAAAGCAAAAGTCAACCTGACAAAATTCAGGCCAAACAGAAGTCAAAACAGATTTTCTATTTTAGCTGGAATGGAATAAAAATAGAACACGTATTGCCCAAGAATCAAGCTAAAACTGTACTCAAACTAATACCACCCAAAAAGGGCAGGCTGCTCATTTATATGCTCCAGCTGAAAATATTATAACATAAAAACTGAGCTTTGAAAACACGTAAATACAAGTAAGGAATCTTGGAGGTGTAATTTTCAATTATTCTAGTTTCTTAACATGTAGGGTAACACTTTTGTAACTGTGTACAAATCTTTCCTTTAATATTTCTAGTGAGAGGGTGACATTCTTGCAATATATACTTTCAGTAACTCTTACTCCCAAGGAGGAAACGTGTAAAGCCCATTTATGCAGCCCATTTCATAGCTCCTCTCCACGCCTTTCTCTTTATTTAAAAGAAAAAAAAATAAATAAAAACCTTGTCTCACTCGTCATCTTAAATATGGTGCTAATCAAAGGCAGAGGAGAAAAGAATGGTGTTACTGTAGAGATTTACATCCCAGACATGATTCCTCTTTCCAGGAAAGACGAATCTAGTACAACAGCAGATGACTGCTGAGAAGTCACATTTCAGAATACAGAATGGAAGAGTAACTTTAAGCCTTTTTTTAAGCTTTCATGTATTATGAGGTATTTTTTTCCTCAGCAGATATTAGCATTAATATGGTTGAATGTACCTCATTTAATCGAGGATTCCATTTAACAGTGGCCCTAGCTCCAAAACATTTGGAATTACAGTGGATTTTTTGCAGATGGAGAAACCAGAGAACAGGCAATAATTAATTCAAAAGAGCAATCACCTAGAGTTCTTCACAGATACTATTCTATAGCTTGTATTATTTTGTCTATACTCAAGTTTTCCAATATTAGTATTAAAAATGCTGATACAAATCAAGGTATTTCGGAGAACATTGTTCTGACACGCTCTCCATCTGAAAAGCCTAATAATTGCTCTGACATCTTGATTAAAAAAAAAAAAGTATAAAATCTAAAAGTGCAAGAAAACAGATCATGCCTCAGATACCATTTACTCCTCAAATATTCTTCCACGAGGGGGACCATTTGTATGGACAAAACATTTTGGTTCTCTCATTAGAGCCATGCATGTCCCACGCTTAAGTGCATGTGTTCAGCAACAGCATCTTCAGACAATCAGCATGCTAACTGTGCTTACGAAACCAAACAAGGGAAATTTTAATCTCGTACCATGCCATCGTAACGGTCTCCCGGTCTTCCCCTTCGGTCATAAGACATAAGATCTCTAAAATGAAAAGAGCAGCAACATGTGAATTGTGTTATTAACTGGTTTATCTATTCTAATTTAATTTTTGATATTCATGTTCAGAAGTTCATTTCAAACTACTCTAGCCAAGTACTTAATGACATAAAATTCTGTTTGAGAAATACTGACTACAATCCTGGTAGACTACCACAGTGCAGAAAATAATTAAATTCCAGTACTTTTCAAAACAGTCTGCTCTAATACACACTCAGTATCACATAATCACTACCAACATGGAAGCACAGTAAAAACACTGTAAAGATGAATATGACAAAGGAGATTATACACAACATGAATTTTCTATAATGTGTTTATGCAACAACTCACCCGCCACGAGGTGGTGGTGGAGGAGGGAGAGGAAGATTACGAGCTCTGCTGCCACCTCTACCACCACGACCTGGTGGAGGTGGGGGAGGTCCTCTGCGAGGGCTCATATCATCATAATCTCTTCTTGACGGAGGCATAGGCCGTCCACCACGACCAGGAGGCATTCGATCAAAACCTCCTCTTCCACGCATCGGAAAGCCTACGGGACGCCCCCTTCTATCATCAAACATCGTTGTGAAGCCACCATAGTCATACGTTTCATCATAGAAGTTGGGATCATAAGGCTGGGCCCGACCTTTAATTGGAGACTAAAACAAACAAACAAAAAAACAATTCCCCCAACCCAATTAGGACTATGATGATTGGCATATTTAAATGAATACATTAAATGTATAAATATGAATTTATGCATTTGGAATGCGTTCTTGATTTCACAATGCTGGTAAGAAAGGAGGAGATGGTGCTGCATTTCCTCTGAACTTAACTATGATAGAGAAACTGCTGTTACTTAGCAGCAAATCAATTTTGTCTCTCCCTCTTTAATTTTTTGCATCTTAATGATAAGCAAAGCATGAATAATGGCCCACTAGTACCAAAAATTGCTTCCCTCCCCTGTAAGATGCACCCCAATTCCAGAAAATGGAAATAGTATCAGAACACGGTAACAGTCAATAACTTTGTTATTGGGAAAGTAGAAGTACTAAATTCAGAACTGCGACTGAAAGATACTGTTTTTCACCCAAATGATCCCTAACATTCATGAATGTCAATGGAAATAAATTTAATAAACATTACCTCAGAGATAAGATCCAAGATAATCTTGATACACTCAACAACTCTATCAGGTTTTCCACCAATAAGCACCACTCTGTCAGTAGAATGAGGACAACACTCTTGGAAGAGCTTAATGGTGGTCTGAGTGTTCTGTTGAAGGAAAAAAAAAAAGATCCAAGACTAATGTAAGTATTTTAAATAACTTCATAAACCCATTAAAACATATTTAAAGAAACGATCCAAAAGACAATTAATTTCCCAGCCATTTGAAGTGCATGCTTGCTTCTTAGTTCTACAAATTTTAGATTACCTTTATTTTTCAGGTATGTGCTGACATAGATTTGTACGAAGAAGAGAAGTTCAATTTACTCCTTTCTCAATTATGACTTGTCTATACCATAATTTACATTAAATGCTAGTAAAAACCACTACATATCTATTGCAAGCTTACATGTTATATTAACCTTCACACATAATAAAACATGCTCTGGAAGCAAGACAGTGATGTTGCTAGGATTATTAGTGATCTTGCTTTTCTCAACCCATGGCATCAGCTTATAGCTGAACTGACCTGAAATTGCCTCTTGCAATGCCAAGTAAGGACAGAAAACAGAGGTGTTTTAAGTTCATAGGGACCATTAGCTTTATAAAACCTCATTCCTTCACTGAAATAGAAAAGAGGTCTTGTAGGAGGTCAAATTACAAAAAGTATTTTAAAAATAACACCCTTTTACAGTAATATTCAGACACCTATTGAATTATTATCGTAAGAGTTTGCGGAGATGCATTTGTCCTGAACAGTTTTGCATATCGAACCACAAGAATAAGCCTAGTCTATGCAGCAGTTCATGCTAGAAAAAGTGATGAGTTTTTATTCCCCCAAAAATTTAAAAAAAAAATCCTTTCTTTAAAAACAGTACCACAAATATCACTTAGCTTGATAAGAAGGCCTGGGTTTTATCACCAATGGCTTTACTTCTGAGGTTTGCAAGAAATCTGCAACTTACAGATCTGTGTCAGAACACTGAAATCGTGTATGCAGCATGTTCTGAAGGAATTACTGCACAGAAGATACTTACACTTGCCCCTCATGAACACAAAACACTGAGCTGTATAACAAACAAACAAATCTCAGAAGAACAGGGAAAAAAGTACCTCTCTGAGTTCTTTAATTTTAGCACCCTTCACACCAATAATTCCTCCTGCCAAACTCTGGTGAATGAGCAGTCTTAATTCGCAGTCAAAGTCGCTGCCTTTGTAGTGTTGATACTGTAAGAAAGATGGAAAAGAATAAAATATTACTCACATAAAAAAATATTTGGGGGTTTAAGTTTCTCTTTCTCCAAGCACGATGCTATGACTTGATAATCCTGTACTTCCTTTCATAGGAACATAATTATTTAGGCACCTCACCTCAACAGAAACTAATACCAAATCAGTTTTCCTTACTCACATTATGTTGCACAACTTTCTACAAAGATTTAAGAAGGTACCAAACAACACAATACTATTACTTAAAGCCAATGCAGGATACAAGTTATAATACAACTACTTCAAAATGGGGATGAAGCAAATCAGGAGACAAGTATTTTGAAAGGGGGGAGGCCGTTCAAAACATCAGCTGACTGTCCTCTACCAAAAAAATGCCAAAATGTAGTTTGAGAGCCATAACCCTTCTTAAGAAAGAAAAACCCCAAAACCTTTTAATTTTCTGTTTTTTAAAAAGTAGCACATTATCTAAAACCGTTTAGCTACTATTTTGTCTAAAAAGAAACAAATGTTAAGAGACCTACCTCTTCTAAAGTAGGGATAATCTTCTTCAAGATTTCTCCAATTGTCTCTATGTCTGCACTTATGCTCAAGATGCTGTTGGAGACCGTAACACCAGACAATACGGAGAAGGCAGAAAAGAAGAAGCAGAAGTAAATTTTTTTCAGCATCGTATACAAAATTCTAGTAAGATTTACTACACAGAAGAGCTTACAATTAATATTCCCCATTTAAAGTAAACCTGTTTGCTCCATTTACAACACATGCATCTTTGTTTATGCCCAATATATATGCATGATAAATTTAAGATTAGGTAGGTCTTGCAGAGAGGGAGAGATAAAGAAAGACGGAATGGGCTTTTGGAAGGGCTCAGATTAAGTGGGCAAGAAACTGACACAGAACTGAAAGTAGAAGTGAATATTCATGTTCCCCGCCACCACTAATTTAGGACACCCTCGCTACGACATAGGTAAAACTGGCACACCTTCTCATAGAAAAAGTGGGAATATGCAAGTGGTGAACACTGTATCTGGAGTAAGGTTATGAGACCAGTTAAAAAATCAGATTACTAATGGGCTCTCCAATAAAACAAATACAAATGCAAGACAAAAAAAAAAAGACAAAACAAATATGAAGTGAAGGAAAGTGAACCAGAGTTAGCACTTCATCAGAAGTAATTATGAACAAGCAATGTTGAGGGGAGCAAGGTGGGCCACAAAGACAAGAGCGAGAGACTATTTTGAAACAATTCGATTTACAATGCAGCAAATATGCAACACTTGAAGCTGTGCTCCTTCCATTGAAATAAAATTAGTGGATTGTCTGGGTGGGCAACTCACGTAAAAGTTCAGTGACAAAAAGACTTAATGGGGAAAATAAGACAGAAAACTTGAAAAAAAAACAATACACCGTCTATAAGGGGATACTATTTAATTATATCAAAGGCAGGTAATAAAATACATTTCTCTCTTTCTAATCAGGCAGTGAGGCATAAACTGTTGGGACATACCGCTCGGGGCCACTGCTGTCTGGGACTGAAACACTGGCATTGTACTGCATTGGTCATTGGCGTTCGTGGATGTTGGCATTGGGCATGGGTATTCAATCAGAAGTTGTCAGGTATGGTACCCGTTTGGCAACGAGCACATTTTTGGGCATAGCCAACCAGGGTTTTCACATGAGCGTTCAGGGGCGGATGGGCCAACGTCATGGTGGGCAACGCAGGGGCAAGTCGATCCAGTACATGGGCAACGGAGATATATGGCCAAAAAAACAAGGAGAGGGAAAAGGGGGAAAAGCAATAAATTTTAATTTAATACAAACTATACTCATTACTCTCAATTAATGAAACAAGCTTAAGTTGTTCTGAAGACTAACACAATAACGGATTGCTACACCAACTGTGGCTTAACAGTATGGACCTTAAAAATGAGTCACTTGATCTGACTAAGCTACTTTTTACTTTTAACATGTTTCAGTAGCAGGCTGGCTCATGAGGGTAGACACAAAACCTGTCAAGATAGCTATTACTAGAATCTTGGGAAATCGGGAAAGTTAGTTTTCCAGACCAATCTAAATTATCTGGACTTGGGTGACGTGCTGATTTACTTAGAAAAACAAAACAGAAGAAAAACACCAAAAAAAAAAATAAAAAACACCCTGAAAAAAATAAAACAAAAAAACTAGCTGCCAAAGTTAGTGAGCATATGTGTGATTCCTGACCATTTTAACTTAAGCCTCAGTTCTAGTTGTGGTAGTTTATGAACTTAGTTGGAACTTGTTTGTAAGGATATATTGCCAAATCTTGTTGAACAGAGTCTTGATCGGAAAAAACTGTTGAAATTGTAGCTGATGTTAAGTATAGGAGTGTAAACGAATGGAATTTAAGAAGCGTTGCCAAGTTTTATAAATACACAACATTAATGCTGAGCATGTGTCTAATCACAAGAGTCAACCCACTGTAAAATGTGAATAGGCAAGTAAGTCATAACCATTTAAAACTGCTTTCAAGTAACAGAATAGAATGTTCTTTTACTGTTCCCTAACCCTACTTAAATCAAGCAACCTTAACATTAATGCTTTTGAGCTTCATGTGCAAACTGTTAAAGAACAGATGGGCTGTTTTGTTGGTTTGCTTGTTTAAAGGAAGTTTAAAGAATTTTTAGAATGCTTAAAGAATTCCTCTATCAACTGGGTTAAGCCAGCCACCTGCAATGGTTTTGGGAGTGCTATAATTGATTCACGCTTATGGGAAATGGTACAGTTAAGGGGTTTAAGCTTTGTCAATATTTCTAATTAGGATGTTAACACACTTTAAGTGTGTAATTTAGAGGAATCCTATCCAAAAGTGGAGAGGTTTAATATAAGCCTCTTCTCTCACATGAGTCAAGATGGGTTTTAATTACAATAGAAATTGAGGAACTTAGTTATCTGCTCTGACAATCAACACAAATGGCTTGTAACTAGACTATTGATGTCTAGAGTTGAATTGCTCCCACTGATAGAAATGCACGCAATCAACTTTCGATGTAGTGCTCTGAAAGAATTGGTGTTAAATTAGTTCAAACACATATATACTCACGTCTGTACGAAGTGCCTTAATATTTTTGCCACCTTTTCCAATCACTGCTCCAGCATTCTGGAAAATAGTTTTCAGAAGTTATGTTATGAACACAGAACAGACTACATTTTTGAACTCAAGGCTAAGAATGGCAAATCTATTTTGCATTGACCTGGGGGTGTGGGAGTAAGCAGGCACTGCTTTTGAAAGGTTCAAATCAAACTGGAACAAACTGATATAGTTTGTCCTTGGAAAAAAACGACCAACAGCTCTTACTGCTGAACTTGGACAAGAGAAGGATTTTCAGTTTTGCAACTAATATTTCTATTTTATGTAGAAATTTCTAGGCAATTCCGCCTGTGTTAAAGCAATCTCATAGACTACAGCTCTCAAAAAAATCTACCGTATGAATGTAATGTAGGTCAATGACTTCTCAAATTTACTTGATTACCTTTTTT
>WTSP01006436.1:0-38932 GCA_025331215.1 Actenoides lindsayi | reverse complement strand
TTAAGACCAGGCTGGATGGGGCTCTGAGCAACCTGCTCTAGTGGGAGGTGTTCCTGCCCATGGCAGGGGGGTTGGAACTGGATGATTTTTAAGGTACCTTCCAACCCTGACAATTCTATGATTCTATGATTCCATCGTGCCGGGGTGGCCACCTCGTCCCAGGCACTTATCAGGCCAGCAGCACACCCTCAGCTTCGGCTTCGCTTGAAAACACGGTGGTATTTTTGTAAGGGGGAGTGAGCACAGAGGGCTGCTGCCAGCGGGCAGTGAGCTCCAGCTCTGGAAGGGGAGCTGTGTGAGGCTGGGGAAGGTTTGAGGAGTGCCTGAGCTGTCCTGAGCCCTGCAGGGCAGCTGGTAGGGCTGTGAGCCAGCCATGCTCTGTTAGTCTTCTTCTGCTAATTCTTAAGTGGTATTAAAAATTATGTTTGTTTAAAGTGAGTGCAAAGGGGTGGTGAGCGATGGTGGTCCCACAGACAGCAAGGTCTGGGCAGTTTTAAAAACAGCACTATTTGCAATGTGACCAGGGCCAGCAGCAGGGGACAGCGCAGAGCCAAGGGGTATACAGGGTTGGGGAGACATCTGCAAGTGCCTCTGCCAGCAGGCTTGAGGTTAGAATGGGGCAAAGACTGCAAAAAAAGTCCATGACTGTTTGTGTTCAGGCTCATTCTGTTTGCTTTCCTCAAATATTCAAGCAAACAAGGCTCCTGGCAGAAATGTTTATGGAAATGGTAAATGTTGCAGAATTTCCATGGAAGGCAAATTTCAAGGTAGTGGCTGTATCATGAACCCAAGGCTGAGGGCTCTGCTCACCTGCGCTGGGCAGAGGCACCACATTCCCACCAGGGCCTCTGAGAAAAGCCAGGTCCCAGAAGTAATTCCTTCCAGGAAAAGGCTCCTGTCCAAGCTTCAGCTGCAGCATCAACAGAAATTACCCAGCAAATCCCTTCAGGAAATACATGCCTCAAAAAATAACGCTGGGCTCTGGATGATGCACCAAAGGTGTGAGAGGAGCAGCTCCATACAGAGCAAGCAGCTGTGGAAAGGCACCAGCAGTCAAGGAGAGGATGGATCCTGGCTCCAAAAAGCCCAAGTGTCTGTGGGGCCCCACCAGACTTTCTATCCCCAAGCTGCAACCACTGGAGGGACTCCAGATGCATCCCCATAGTACCAGAAGCCCCAGTGCTGAGGGATGGATGGGGACCATCACTGTGGACTCAAGCCTCCCGAGACACAGCACCAAGGTGTCCCTGTGGGTTCAGCCAGTGCTGGCATCTCCTGTTGGGAATGGGACTGGAGGTGGGGAATGGGTCATCCTGTGTGCCTCCTGACGTGTGTCACCATGTGTGAGCCATCTCCTCTACAGTGATGCTCTGGGAGCCCCGACACCTTGTCCCACTCTGGACAGCCAAGCTGGTTTGACACCCCAATTTTCATCACATCCCCACAGACTTCTGACCTTGCTCATCCCATCCCAGGCTGCCCAGGGCAGCACGTTCCCTGCGGCTTTGCCCATCTACCCTAAAACTCCTCTGTCAGGGTGAGTGGCTCAGCTCCTGCCACTGAGCGTGGGGCACCTGAAAGCACCAAGATGGGACCAGCAGACACCTTTCACCTGCCTCTGCACCAAAAACCTGTCCCAGCCATGGGTGTGTGCGAGATTTGATAGGCGATAACCCCTGGGAAAGTGGGAAACGCAAGGAGAGCCGTACACTCAGCTTCCTGGCATGGCCCAGCGCTCTGGTTAGGAGAGCCAATGTCAACAGATAGGCCTGAAGGAAGGAGCAAAACCAAATATACGGGCACTTCTCAGAACAAGAGCTGTAAAACCTGCACAAACCTGAACAAGTGCCACAACACCTTTTTATATGGTCAGAATCAACAGTCGAGCCCACTCGACGTGTTTGCTGACACATAAACGACAGCCACCGCGCCATGTTTATGGCCCAGCAACATTCACAGAGGCTGCAGAGCCTGGCTCGGCCACTTCTCTCCCCCTCTGCTCCCAGGGGAGGCTCAGCATTTTCCCCTCACAGTCCCCAGAGCCTTGATGCCCCATGAGAAGAAGCTGCTGCTGCTCCTCTCCAGTGTGCCAGCCTGCCCTGGTTTCCAGCTGACTGGGCAAGTCCTGCATCCCACCCTGTCATCGGGTCCACCCCACCACCCCTGTGAAAAGCAGCAGCTCAGCCTGGAAAGAGGATTCACTGGTGCCAATGTCACCCAAGGAAATTCACCCATGGGCTGTGAGGCTGAGCAGGGTGTCAGGTTAATGGATAGGGTGACATTGAGGGGCTCAGCAGAAGGCATAAAATAACAACTGCCCCATGGAAAAAAAAAACCTGCCCATGATGCAGGTCCCCATCCAGCAACCTGTGTGGCTACTCACTTGCAGCCACCATGGCTCAGGAGCAAGTCCTGCCCCACGTCCTGCTCCCAGCCCATGCAAGGAGCCTGGCATCTGGATGGCAAAGGCATTACCAGGAAACAAAAGGTGGAACAAGGAGTCAGGTGGGGCAAGGGGACAAACAGACAGGCTTCAGATCTCCAGCCCTGGCTGCTACTCTGCCTGGAGTCTGCTGTCTTCAAGGACTAAATGGTGGTGGGACAGAAGTGGTGGCTTTGCCACTGTGTAGACCCTCTGGTGGAAGCAGAACTGGGTGCTGCCTGCAGCTCCATCTGTGGGTGTCTGCCTGGGGACTGACAGAGTCTGGAAGAAATCTCTGTTGACCTGGGTGTGTTTCCCTGTTACAGGCATTAAAACTGGTGTGGAAACAGTGGGGTGAAGGGAGGTGTCATGGGGTTACTCACAGTTCAGACCTGGCCCTGCCCTCAATCCTGCTCCCTGCTCCATGCAGGCATGCCAGGCATCTACTCCTGTCACCAGTGCACCCCGTACTTAAGCAAAGAGCTCTCCAAATTAATTTGAATGCACCCCAGGCAGCCCTGGGTGGGAGCAGAGGCTCAAGGAGATGGGACAGGAATGGTTTAGGAATGGTTTTCCTCCATTAGACTCATACCTTTGAGATGGCACTTGGGATATGACATCTCTGGAAGGCAGGAACAAGGTCTCTCTTCCTTGGCACAGCAAAAGGAGTGGCAGGCTCGGCAGGAGGAAAGCCATCTGAGGAAGAAGAAAAGTGCAGGAAAAAGGAGTGTTTCAGATAGGCTTGGCCCAGAGTTGGTTCCTCCAGGTGCAGAGGCCGGTGAGGCCATGCTCATTCCCAACCTGGGTTGGAACCACAGCCATGTAGCACTGGACTGCATCATAAAAGTGCCCAGTTCTCTCTTTCAGGATTCAATTCATTGCTGGGCATCTATGAAAACCCAGTGAAGTGCCACTCTAATCCCTCACCTAATTTTCCTCTTCCTCGCTAAGCAGGACCACACATGACAGCACACACTCCCTGCAGAGGAGAAAAATCTTGGTGCTCAGCAGATTTCACACTCCCCTCTGGACCAAGGCCAAACAAGTCAACATGAGTGTCGCAGCAGCTTCACCTCCAGAAAAACACAGCAAGTGCAGCGCTGCAGTGGCAGAGAAGAGTTTCTTGTAATCTGACAGTTGGAAAATCCCTTTTCTTCCTGCTGGGCTTGCCTTGGCCCAGCTGCAGTACAAGGCTTTAGACAAAATCTGGGGCTGCCTGGGATGTGGAGGCTCCTGGATTCCCCATTGACAGCACCATTGTGCACAATCTATTAAGAAATACCAGCCCTGAGTTTTCCAGTTTCCTTGAAGGATGGGGAAAGGAGGGCACCAGCACAGAGCAGGCAGCCACCTGAGGAGCTGTGGGAGAGCTCCAGCAGGAAGCTCAAGGAGTGGTTTGAACCACTGGAGATGATCTCTGGGGTCTGCAGGACACAAAGCTCAGAGCAGCCCAAAGATGGGGAGCACCATGTGCACAGCTCCCCGCCTGCTACTCTGCTTCGCCCTTGATTGTCTCATCCAAACATGTCGTGATGGCAGCTGGAAGGGAAGGCAAAGGTTATTTCTCAAGGATACGGTGTTCTAGGTATTTATATAGAAACACTTTAAAGTGAAAGCAGCCAGCCTCTCCCTGGAGAGGGAGCCAGACCCACTCCCACTGTTAAACACACCCAGGCAGGTCTTCTGGAGCAGCCTCTAGAGCTGCACGTGCATTCAGGCACCTCCTGCCCTGCAGAAACACAGTGAGGCCAGAGGGCAGGGTGAGGGCACACTGGAAAGGTGGCCCAGAACGCAGTGAGCACTGCTGTGGGCACCAGCAGTGGGGTGCAAACCCAGAGCCACCTTATAATTCCTCTCCGGGTAGTGGCCACAACCCTTTAAAACCTGTGGCTCTGCGGCACAAACTCCTGCTCCCCATCAAATCTCATTGTGACCAGCATTAAGGGATTAGCTGGTCCCTGCCGCCGCACCACAGCCAGCTCCTGGGCATGGCTCGTGCCCCGCAGCCCACGGGGGGTTCGCCGGCTGGACAGCCCTGTGAGAGGGTGAGACTCCCCTAGCTCTGCCCGCAGAGCTGAGCACCCCTGGAAGATGAATGGCAGCAGATACGACCTGCTCCAGGAAACACCAGGTACTCCCCGTGCTCCCCGGGGCACACGCAGCAGGGAGAGAAGTAGCTGCATTGCCAGCACTCTGGAGGTTATGTGAATGAAGGGCACTGGCAACCCCCAGGGTCTCCAGTGGGGTTTCAGAGCTGCTGAAATATGCTCATCTTCCACAAATATACTGTTGGTCCCCATCTGAGGGGACCCCCACGTCTCTGGTTTCTGGTTTGCTTTGTACGGAGCGAACACGTCAGGTTTGCGGGTGGCAATGGCTGGTGTCCCCAAGCTCGGTCCTGGGGCTCTTGAGGGAGATACCCCAGTGTGGGCAGCACAGTGGAGAGGGTGCTGTCACTCCTGGGGCAGAGGTGGTGGAGCCAGGCTGGCGTCCCAGGGACACCTCAGTGACTGCCCACACCATTTGGGAAAAAAATTGGTCGTTCTCAGCCCAGTTCCCTGTGTCTGGCATGACTGCCCTGCACTGCAGCCTCAGCAGACCTGGGAACAGATCCTGCCCGCGTGCAGCACAACCTCAGCTCCTGCTCCTTCACCAAAGAGGTCTGCCATGGGACTTATCCAGCACTCATAATGAAAGCTTAAAAACAACTGAGAGAAAAACACTTTTAATGCAAACCTTATCAGTTGAGCTCTTACCAGAAAGGTTTCTTGGATCCCCCCTCTCTGCACTCAGCCTCTTGGCCCCAGCACCCACAGGGACCCTGTGCAGAGGTGAGGCAGTGAGGAGGCTGGCTGGGCTCAGGGTGCTGCAGGGAGGGAGGTGTGGGCACTCAGACATGATTTGAGCATCCCAAGACCCAAATTGCTGCACCTCACAGAGCGACATCCATGAAACACCCCACCAGTCTCAGCTCGATCCCAGGGCAGAGCAAAATCTCTGGAGCTGCCCTTGCTTGAACAATTCCCCCTAAGCAGGGCTGGCACTAGTGCTGGAGTTCGTGCTTTCTGGCACAGCCTGCACCCTGAGCCACCATCCCATGAGACAAACTCCCCAGACCAGTGCCTCGCAGGGAGCCACGTGCTGCAAGCTGCTCCCAGCACATACCCGGTCTCGTTATCAGCTGGCAATTGGTTCAGAAAAGTTCATGGCTTTGGTGTCCCATGATGCATTTACTAGTAATGGTTCATTTCCTCAAATGATGTAGTTTATGGGCATAAAATATTTTAACTTCTTTATGATACAAGGGGCCAATGGCACTTGGCCTTGCAGGAATGTGAAGGGACAAATAATGGTGTTATCCTGTCTTGCATACATAGGTCAAATACTCAAAGGCTAATAATCACTTCACCACGTTGCTTGTTAGTGGAGAGCCAGGCAGTTAGTGCTGCAGTGTTCTGGCCATGGGTTTATGGGCCTGTGGAGGTGTCTGATCCCATCCTCTTACTATCCCCCAAGCAACAAACCTGGTGTGTAGAAAGCTCCGTCGTTCCCATACCTTGCTTTCTGTTGTATGCGTTCGTTTCTGTGGCAGTAGACAGGACGGTTGCGTTGCATCAGGAAGTGCTGTGGTGGTCACAGGCTGCAGGGCTGTGAAGCTGCTGTGAATGTGGAGCTCCTGAGTACTGCTGTGCTCCCACTTAACCTTCTGGCACTTGCTGTGCTCTGGCAACTGAGGACACTGGGGACAAAACAAGCTCTTCAGGGCACTAGGAAACTCCTGTGAAGAAAAAGCATTTTGCACTAACTTGTTTCCTTCTGACTCCACAAACCAGAATCGCTCAAATTTTAACTTGCCACCTTCCCCCCCCCCATGCCCAGTCTACCTTTCCCTGTTCAGACCTGACCAGTGCCCCCACTTATGGCAGCCTTCCCCCTTCCTTGTGCTGTCTTCCATCAGATGTACAAGTGGCACTTTCCCGAAATGCTCCCCCAAAGCCCAGCTCCCAGTCAGGGCTAACTTTGCCAGCCAGCTTGGGGCAGGAGGAGGGCAGGTGGAGCAGCCCACAGCTATCATATTCAGGAAGATGCTTTTTGCTCTTAAAGAGCCCTTGACTTCTCCTCCTCTGGGGACACGGGCTCAGATTGTCCCCCTGCTGCCCTCACACCCCACTGCAGTTCCCCCTCCACACCCTGAGCAGCTTTGCAGTCTTTTGCCTTAATTTCTAGCAAGGGCTGATCCCGAGAGGCTGATCCCGAGAGCCCCAGCAGCAACTGGAGGTCACTTCCAGGCGTGGCTTGCTGATGCACTCACCTCCACAAAAAAAAGATAAAAGAAATTTCAAAAAAAGCAAAACTTGCTTTGTAACCTTTGTTGATTTTGGCTGTTCTCTTTCTCCACCTATTGCTTCACTAGCTGGAATGATTCAGGGGCTGTTTCATATGTGCATAATGAATGTAGAAAGTCAAAGAAAACTAAAAGCCCTGCAAACAGCTGGCAGGGGTGAAGGGAGAGACTCGCTGCCTGCCAGACTGCGAGCTCCACAGGGATCTTTTCCCTGGGAAGCTGCAAGATTACTTCAGTTCTAAAGGGATCGTACCCACCTGCTAAACAAGTTCTCTCCAGGTCCAGAAGTGAGCTGCTGAGATTTCTGCCGTACTAAATGCGTGAGCTGGAGAGGCCTGGAAAGCAATAGGTGCTCATTGCTGGCAGCAAAACCACCCTCCGGTGCTGCTGCTTTCCTGTGGCTTCTGCTTCCCAGTTGAAACGGGCCTTAAACCACTGGATTCGAGTTGAGCATCTGCCAGCATAGACAGTGAATCTGGCACGGCACATGGCAGGGTCAGAGCTTTTCTGGATTTCCTCCCAAACAGGCAGGAGAGTGTTTTGCTGGGAAGCGTCCGGGTCTCCACTGGGTTGGGGTTTGGATGGAGCGCAACACTCGCAGCGTAGGGGTTTTGGTGGGGCAAGTGGGATCAGCGGTGGGAGCTGGAGCTTGGGCCAAGTTGCAGCCTGTGGTGTAATGGAAGAAGACGGATCCAACAGTTCCTCTTCCTCGCTTGGTCTTGGTCTCATTGCGTGATTTTGCATAAAAACACAGCAGCCAGTTTTCCAGAGTCACAGGTGGGTCCCAGAGGAGAGATGCTATTTCTGAGGGCTGCACTGCAGGCCAAGCGATCGCAAACACAGCCCAGCAAAGGCACGGGCATTTCCAGGCACAGCTGCCCTTCTGAGAACAGCTCAAACTCACTGTCCTTGCAAAACAACAGCTCCCAAGAATACTAATAATTACTTCCTCAAGTGCCTTCGTTAGACAGGAGAATAAACCCCTCTCTGGTCCAGGGATGAAAGGCACACATGGTGTTGTTGCTGTCATGGTACATGCTGAAATGGTTTGTCTGTCCCCATGTTTGCAGTTCTTTCTCTACTGCTTTTCCATAGCAGCTATTTATTTTAGCTCCAATAATTGCCTCCAGCTCCAACATCCACCCCAACTTTGGCTGAAATGCACATGTTGCTTTTGGAGAGGAGTTCAAGCAGAGTCTGATACCTCCTTTGAACTGTCTCCTCCCCATGTCCAAAATCTGCCTTGATTCTCCATACAGTGATTTTATGGCCTGGGGGCCTGGACAGTTCTGGTTGGTTTGGCCACTTTTTGATAACTTTGGCATTGGCAAGGAATAGCCTGAGCTTGCAGTGAAGCTGCATCTGTCACCTTTAGCTGTGCCAGGGAGCCCAGGATGCCACCACACGTCACAAGCTCACCAGTGACAGTGTGTCTGGGGTCTGCTCAGGCATTGCCTGCTCTGGGCATCACCCCCACCTCCAAACAGCTTCTGTCCCAACCACAGCAACAGGCGCTTCATTGCTGGGGAAAATAAATCACCAAGAGCAATTTGTTGTTGAACGGGACGATAAAATGCCTGTGCCTTTCCCAGGGCACGAGCCTGGCACGTGGCTGTGGTCACCTCCTGCCTCTCTGGGGATGGACCTTTCTGATCCACCTCCCTGGATGGGGGGTGGTGAATCTTTCTGGTTCACGTCCACAAAGTGTTTTGCCAGGGCAGGGACGTGCTGTGTACAGCTGGCAAGGGGCACATGGACCCTAAACAACTCCTGCTGAATCATCGGTTTTCCTGCAGATTTCTCACTGCTGCTGAGGACATTCTGGGAATGAACAAGGGAGCAGAACCCTATCTGTGTGTCTGTCATATGACTGCCCAGAGCAGAGGCAAAGATACACTGCTTGAATCAGGGTCCTGTTTCAGCTGCACCGACCTGCAGCCCCCCAGCCCCTGCCAAATTCCTTGGAGCTGCTTATTAACACACTGCCAACTCTGCTCCGGAGTCATGGTACCCTGAGGCAGAAGGCAGAGGGGTTTGACAGTGTGGCCTAAATATCCCTGTTTACAAAAAGTCTGACAGAACACAAGCCCTTGGCTTTATCTTTCCCATTTGGAAATAGTCACAGAGCAAATACACTCAAGGCACGAAGGGAGGGGGATTTATATTGACTTTAGAAAAAGCTGTTCTTTAAAAACAGGAAAAAAGCTCATCCTCGAGCTGTACAGACTGGCTGCTAGACCCAAAAGACTTGCGTGGAGGCTTAAAGCCTGCCTGCTAATCTGTAGCAGTTCTGTGTGAGCAAGTCATGCAGTAAACTGCTCTCTGTTAATTTTTTAATGCAGAATAAACAGGTCAAGAAATGATTAGCATGAGAATAAGTTGAGCTTAATCAGAAAAGATGAGAGGGAAGAGGCAAATTGGAGTTATCAGTTAACCATGCAGAGTGGCTCTGCCTTCACAAGCTCATGTTTCCTCCAGTTTTCCAGCTCCTCTGAAGCTGCCTTTTTTTTTCCCCTTCCCTAATTTAAATGAAGAGCTAAAATTGCTGCTACAAGCACAATGCAAGCCCTTGTTTCTCCTTCTCATTTTCTATCTGCAATGGCTGCCCAAATGAATTGCAGGTGATAAGGCTCCTACCTGGTTATTCCCGATGGTCCTTCCCATTCCACGTGGAGAAAGGGAGTTGCTGACATTAAGGCTGAAACATGCAAAATCCACTTTGTACAAGCACGAGCACTCTGCTCTGATGCAAAAGTCTCCGCGCGATCCTGGCAGACCCAGGGACTGAACGGAGGCATCCATGGGCAAGGGGAAGAGCAGCACTCGGAGCTGCTTGGAGTGGAGTTTGGTCAGTGGTCGGAGATCTATATTCTCAGATAGGCAGGACTTTGTCCACAAACTGGAATTTGAAATTTCAAAGGGGAAAAAAAAAAAAGGCAGAAGGGACCTTTGCATATGTGGAGATGACTATGCTGGCCGACGCTTCCCTGGGACTTTCGTTGTCTTGCAATCGGGCTTCGTGCTTCCCCAACAGCTTGCTTGGCCAAGCAGTGGTAGGCTGAGCAGAAACCTCGACCTAGTTCAGGGCTTTCCTGCTCTGGAGAGGTTTCAGACACGACCCCATCTCTGCTTCACTTTTATGCCAAGGAAAAGCCACTCCAGCTCCACAGTAGCCTTGGAGCTGCAAGTGACATGAGAGGAGTGATCTGGAGTTGGGACTACAAGGGGCAGCAGTGGCATTGCTGGTGTATGATGAGGTTGGTCCTGCTGGCTCTGGGCACTGATATTTCTACTGGAGATTTATATGGAGTTCAGAGCTATGAGAGAGAAAAGCAAAGGGTAGGAGGCTACAGACTCACGGCTGCAGCCTGACCACTGTCCATGCTTAGAAAGTCCACAGGCAACCCCAGACTGGAGAGTCTGGTCAATACACTGGAGGGCAGGGCTGTCATCCTGCAGCAGGCTGGAGTAATGGGCTAGGAGGAACCACAGGAGTGTATCCCACACAGGGGCATTGAGAAGACAGGGCCAGGCTCCTCACAGGATGCACAGTGGGAGGAGATCGACAGGCATAAAAACTGGAAAGAGGTTCAGGCAGCATCTAAGGAGAAGCTTACTCACCATAAGCAGAGGCAAGAATCAATTGCCTAGAGAGGCTGTGCAGTCTCCATCCTTGGGGGTGTTCAAGACCCAGATGGATAAAGCCCCAAGTGACCCACGCTGCCCTCATAGCTGGTCCTTATTCCAGGTTGGAGTAGAGATCCCAAGGTCCCTTTCAACCTCAGTTATACTTTGAGCCTATAACACCCTATTCAAGAAGGGCAGGAGGAGCCTGCTCACCCACTTGACATGAAGAGGTAGCAAGCTGATGGCATCTTTACCATAAATGCTTCACTAAATACTCTATTCCTGATCCTCATTTACTGAGAAGGATGGATCTTGTTTTCGGGAAATCTCCTTTTGCTTTGGATGAATTTACCAGTCAGGGATATATAGATAAGGCAGAATTAGTGTCATGATATGCCAGTGGGGGAAAGGATTTACTGCTAGGCAGATAAAAATTAAATAATTGCTTAGTGCAGAACACTTCATGCCCTGGAGCTGTCACGGTCTCTTTTGCAGCCATTTCCTGGTGTAGGAAATGGTGGGTGGAGGTCACAGAAAATGGGGAGAAAGAAGGGGGTTTGAAAGCTGAAATTGCCCTGAGCACCTGGTATGGTGACAGCCTTTGCCTGTCAGTGGGTGTTTGCCAGCTACGAGGAGTCTCTCTTTGGAATAAAAATGACAAAACATCTTCTGTAGGACAGAAGTGTTTGAATCAGCCCTACAAACAGCTAATGACCTGACCATCTCTAACCTAAAACAGCTGCAGGGTTGGCTAATACAAGCCATGACTACACTGGCAAGCTGTCCCAAAACACACCACGCAGGGATGTCAGAGGGAGACAAGGACTCCTGAGGCAGAACATCCCCAAGGAGACATTGTCTCCCTCGGCAGACTGTGCCCAGCGAGCAGCCAACACATTTCCATCATAAGCCCATCTCCAGGTCAAAGGAAGTGCACAGCGTCCCGGGCTGGGCTGGTCCTCGCCTTCCACGCTGAGCCCAGGGATTTGGGAAGGGGCACCAGCGATAGACAGAGGACACTGGTAGTGAGAAAAAGACAGTCAACAAGACCCCGGGTGGAAAGTGCCATGTCCCATCGACAGTCCCGGCCTCGTGAGCCACCTAATGCTCTCCAAACTTCCCCGCTCCTTATCTGCCGCTCTCCTGCACGCGCTGCCTCTCCGATTGCTGTTCCTGACCCTTTTAATCCTTCCTCCCCAGGGAGCAAATGGCCTTTGTAGCCTCCCTTGCTCAGCAGGCTATTTAAGCAAAGGGCTTGTTTTGCTGAGCAGAGCAGAAGGGGCCAGGCTTTTACGATATTTTACTAGACGCTGTGACAAATCCTGCACATATTTGACCTAATGTCTGTAGCATTTATCTAATCAAAGGGATCACCGTGGCCCAGCCAGGATCGGGACGGAGGATCCTGGGACAAGGCCACAGAGGGGGCCCTACCATCCTCATCCCTATGTGCACATCATAAAAACAATTTTTAGCTCAGGATTGCTCCTGCTGAAGGGAAGAGCCACCGGCACGTGAGCGCGGAGAGCTCTGGCCTCTCTCGGGAGCCCGGGCAGGATGACTGTTTCCCCTGTTTGTCACGAGTCCCAAGTGAGGAAGCAGGGGCTCTCCCCTGTGCTCAACTTTGCTCCTGCAGCCCGGTCAGAAGTGCTACATAGGTCACAGTTTTGGGGGGCAAGGGCTGCTTGAGCAATCCCTTGTGCTCCTGAAACAAATGATTACTACAAGCATCACTGCCCAAAGGCATCTGCCGTTGTGGAGTGAGACCCCTTGGTGTCAACATTGTGATAGCAATGCCACCATGGCCAGGATGGCTTGAGGTGCCAGCAGGGCCAGGGCTGCACTGGGGTGCCTGGGAAGCACAAACACAAGCCAGCTGGGAGCCCAAATCAGCAGCATGTGGACAGTCACCCGCTGCTGGTTGCAAAATCAGGGGGATGTTTTCAACACAGAGCAAGATGATACCAAACCATTGCTTACTGGTTCTCCTGCACCATCCAGTCAATCCCATGTAGCAATTAAATTCCCACTCGTTCATCTTGCAATTGCACTCAAATGTTTCTGCCCTGTCTAAAGCAGAGGAGTGATGTGCCCAGGGTCAACTGGGGAGAAGAGCACACAGGTTAGCAAGAGGAGCACAGGCAGCTCTGCTGCTCACTCATCACTGGGAGCAGCCCCAGTGATGCCCAAGGCACATGTGCCACCTCACAGCCCCACCTGGGCACAGCATGGGATCTGTTTGTAGGACATCCAGCCACTATAAAACCCAGTTTATAGGGAAGTAAAAGGAGCCGTATAGCATTACTTTGCATAGCAACGTGTAGATTTTCAGGCAGGGCATGACCTTCTCCCACGGGGCAGGGGGAGCAAAAGGAAAAAGTGTGGGAAGGATGGGGGAGCAAGAGAAGGGAGGATCAGAGGAAGAAGGCAATGACAGAAATGAAGAGCAAGCTTGTTCTCCTAGTGGGTTTTTTCCCCAAGTTTTCCACTCCAGGTACAATTAAGACCAGCACTGGCAGCTCAGCATCAAGGTCAGTGGCCTGGGAAGGTGTTCCCTCATCGGCGAGCGCCTGCTCCCACGGTCCTGCCTGTGCCTGGGAGCTGGGATTGGCAAAGCACCTCGAGATTCAGTAATAAACAGTCAACAAGAATCACTGCTGCTCCACCAAAAAAAAAAAAAAAAAAAGCTTAGCAGTGTTCTGCAGTGGGTGAGATGATTAAAGATTAACCCCCTGCCTCCTGCCTCCACCCCTCTGGGGAGTATAGGCCTCGAGGCTCAGCAAATCCTTTCAGAGAAATATTTGAAATAAAAGACAACAGATAGGGGACGCAGCGAAGGGAGAGGGAGGCAGCAGGGCCAATAGCCTCGGACAGGGGAATCGGTACAATCTGGCCCGTGTTTGCCGATGATAATGCGCCTTTCCAAAGCCCTAATAGACATGGAGATGGCAGATTATAGCGCGGCGCTAGACCCGGCGTATACCACCCTGGAGTTTGAGAACATGCAGGTGCTGGCTATGGGCAATGGTAAGTCCCCTCTGTCTTCTCCCCTCCGCTGGGGTGGTGTGAGCCGGGGGCTGCAGGAGGAGAAGTCCCCGGGCTGCCCATGGAGATGGTCCCCGGGGAGGGCTGGGGCGCGGTAGCGACATCCTCCCAGCAGCTCGCTGAGGGGTTTCTGCTTTCCCGGGGGAGAAATTGAGGTGGTGGTTCAATGCTGTGCTTGGCGCAGGCGGGAGGGTGCCCTAAAGCCCAGACACCTCGGGGATGGGCGCATGCCATGAGCCGGATGCAGTGAGAGGTCCCCCTGGACGCTGAGCCCAGGGACTGGGGCTGAGCATGGGGCTGGGGGGTCGGGTGTGTACTCATCTCCCACACACCCCAAGCAAGAGAAAAGACAAGGCAAAGGTTTCCAAGTGAAAGCCTGCTAATGGCTCCTGGATAGAGCAGGGAGACAGTCCCACCTCAGCAGCAGCCGGAGATAGGTTTGCCCAGCCATTTAGCACCTGACAGGGGTGGAAATCCCTACGAAAAGCCATTCAGCTGCCCCCAGGCAGTGGCCCTTCCCTGCGCAGCGCTGGGGTGCCGGGTGGCATCGCCTGCACTGCAGGGCCCACTTCCCCAGGCTCAGCCCCCAGGAAGAGGGGCGAGAGGGCCTGGTGAGGATAGATGAGTGTTTCCCATCCCCTCGGGAGGGTAGGATCACAATTAACTCACTAATTTGCAACCTGGCTCACCCATTTGGGGATCAAGGAGTTCTGGTGATTAAATGCTCAGAGATAACAGGAGACTCCTCTCCAAGTCCCCCCTAAAGTCTCTCTAAATATGAGGTCAATGACTAAACAAAGCACACCACAGAAAGCAACCCCCTGAGCCCTTTCCTCCTGCCTGCTGTGCCACCGAGGCTGCAGGGCACCTTGTCCCTGGAGGGCTGTGCCAGTAGCACGGGCTCTCCCCTCACAGCCTGCATGGGTCAGAGTCACAGGCTCCGCTCTGTCACAGACGTGACACCAAAGTGGCTCTGCTGTGCAACAACCCCCCACCGCCCAGGGTCTCAGCACCTTCTTGGCTCCTGGGGGTTGGTCCTACCACCCAGGGCCAAAAGCAGCCCCCTTCGGCTCTGCTGATGCTCGTCTGGACCCTCTGGGATAAGCCCAGGTCTTTCTCTCCATGCTCTTCTCCCATCCAGCACACAGAAACTCCAGCACGGGGGGCTGCAAGTCATCCCCCCTGCCCTGGACCAAGGGCTCCACTGGGCGGAGGGACACAACAATTTTATATGACAAGATCAGGTGTGATATGAAATACGCCCTAAGGCTGCATGAGTCAGCTGGATTAGGTGGCACCAACACCTCTCCTCCTCTGCCCAGCTCCAGACCAGGAGCAGGTCTCAGCTCCAGGGCTGCTTTAACACTCAGCAACTGCTCACACCTCTGCCTGCAAAACCTCTGCCTCTTTTGTTTTGGGCGAGGACTGCAGAAGAGCTTGGCCCCTGCCCTGAGTGGCTCTGCAGATCCAGCCCAGAGGTGGCTGCTCAGCAGTGACCAAGTCTGCCACCATCACACACCAAACACATCCCACGCTCAGACAGCTCTGCTCGAGGAGCTTCTGTCCTAACACAAGTCTCAGCTGCGAGGTCTCAAACTTGGTCAGGTATTTTCTTCCCTCCATTTACCTTAACTCCAAATCAATCCCACTAAATCCACCTCACTGCAGCAGCCAGAAACCCATATTTCTGGCATTACAAAACAAACTTAATTGGAAAATTATCTGTTAGGCAATAATTTCATTGTTGGTCAGCTATTAGACTAAGATGATGTAATTTCTTTGATAATGGTGCCAGTTTTTCCTGTTTAATGTTCATCTGATTACAGTACAATATAGTGCTGAAAAGGGATTTATCTGGGCTGTCACAGATACCAAGTAATGTGATTGCAGGCCGATCAGCTCTTCCTCTTTAAGTCCAACATTTACCTGAAACTGGAAATCTAACTTTCCTTCTGGAACGACTTTCATCCAACCGAGGCCTCGGGATGCGCTGGGAGGAAGGATGTTTTCACAGGCAGGCTTCTCTTAGGGATAAGAGAGGGACAGGATGGGCTTTGGGGGAGCTCAGGGCTTTAGGAGTGGGGAGAGAAGCTTTGCACAGGCAGCACTGCCCACACAGAACTGCAGCTGTGGGACAGGATGTGCCAGGCAGGGACACAGAGAGCCACCAAACTGACTCAGCAAGAAATACAGGAGGGACACAAGGAACTAGAAAGACAGAAAGCAGGTAGACACATCAAAGGTGCTGCCAGACCCAGGGAAGAGGATGGCTCAAGCTTCCCCATGCTATCTCACTGCTGGAGCCACACTAGTTGCCCCTGCCGAGGGATGGCACAGGCAGGCTGTGCAGTGTCTTCTGCAATGGCCCTTTCTCTGCAAAATAAAAGCTAAAATTGTAGCCCTGCCCCGGGCATTGTTGCCCTGACCTCCAGAAGCACCCCTGCTCCAGCTACCAAAGAGCCACCTGCTGGGACCAGCCTTTTTATAGCACCCAGCCCCTTTCTGCTGAGTGCCAAGTGGGAGCAGCTGTGGCCCTCCCAGGATGAGAGTTAACTGTGTCCCTGCCAAACCCAGAGAAAGGACCAAGAATAGACTCAAGTATTAACATCCCAGCAGGTTTCTGTGGCTATGTAGATCCTGGGTATCATTTGCAACTGGGATTCCCACTGAGGCAGGGGAATGTGCCTGTGCTGATACAGGAAAATGTACATGGGAGGGAACAATTAGATCAACTGAACGAAGGACTGATCCCTTCAGCCTTGAGGTTTGGCTTGCTGGAGGGGTTTTAGTGTAGGGCTTGTATGGTTCCGAGCCTTTGCAATGTGCTTTCTGACAGACGCTGCTGCAATTTCCCATCCTCCCAAAAGAGTCCTGCAAATGCCAGCCCTCCTCAGTCTATAGGGAGTCTGTAGGGACTGTAAGAGTCAGCTGTGGCGTGACCAGACTCTGACAGATACCCAGTGTACAGTCTCCCCCATGCTATAGCATCACTCTCTTTCTGGGTTATCTTGATGAGTCTTTCCTTGCACAAGTAGTTTTTGCCCACAAGAGTTTTCTAGCTGGTCACTTGAGTTCTGCACTTAAAAGTCTTGCTTTCCTGAAGAACCACCATGCAGGTGGGAACTCCAAGCCTGGCAGAAAGGCTCTCCAGCAAAGGGAGCTGGTGGGAGCTGGTCTGCTCAGGGCTGTCTTGGTCTCTTTCAGTGCTGTAACACAAACAACTCTCTAATAAATCAGCTGCTCTCCCCAAGCTGTAATACCTCAGCTTTAACTCCACATCAGCTTTTTCTCTGGCCACGCTACTGTAGCCCAAAGCGTCTGCAAATCCTTGAGGAATTTTGGCTCTGCTGTGTGACTCCTGCAAATGGGTTTCCACTTTGTCTGAAGGCATCACTGGAGTCAGGCCTTTGGGAAGACCTGTCTCACCCCAGCACACAGGGATCTTTTGCACACTCAAAATGCAATGACTTAAGACACTTGGAGCACTCACCACTCCTCACACACCCACCTGACAAAGCCTGGCTGCAGCTGCCTGCTTCCTCCGAGAAAGTCAAGTCTCTTGCTAGAAACTAAGTTAGGAAATGCTGTCTGTATGTCTCACTGTTGTCTTCTTCCTGTGTCCTTCCCCAAGCAGACACGTCTCCATCAGAAACAGCCAACCTCAACACTTCCAACAGCATCGGGGTGAGTGTGCTGTGTGCCATCTGCGGGGACCGCGCCACAGGGAAGCATTACGGGGCCTCCAGCTGTGATGGCTGCAAAGGCTTCTTCAGGAGGAGTGTCCGGAAGAACCACATGTACTCCTGCAGGTAAGGACAGAGGGGACAGAGTTGTCTGGCTGACACAAACAGTCTCTAGGAGCTGAATGGCAAAGCCCTCAGAGCACAGCAGCATGATCCATTATCTTCATCCTCCCTGTGTCCTCCACCACCTTCCCTGACATCACCCCCCAGCTGGGAAGGGTCAGACTGCTCTCCTTCTGGGATTGCCCTCCAGTGATCACTAGGGAAAGACCCTGGGAGGTCTTACCCCATTCTTTAGGGGGCAAGCACATGTTCTTGCAAATGGATATGGCCAACTGTGGATGTGACCAGCAAGCAAGGTGATGCTGGAGGAGGGGAAGCCCTATTACAGGAGCTGAGCACGTTGCTACTTAGTGCTGTGAGTGCAGCACAAACCCTGCTCACTCCCCAGGGCACTTCAGTGGCCTCCCATCCCTTCTCTATCACGAGATGTAAGTGTGGCTGCCATCTGCCTAAAATGCTGCCACTGCCTCTTACATGACAGAAGAACACCTAAGGAGCAATAAGCTGGGCAACACGGCATGCACGTCTTTTAGGATGAGGCACCAACGCTGCTCCTGCACCTTGTATCAGTGGTAGCCCATGGCTCTCCCATTCCATCAGCAGCTCTGACCTACCTGTCCCCGGCTCTGAGCAACCCCTATGTAGAGAATCACAGAGGAAACTGAGGAATCCTCAGCTCAGAGGGTCTAAATGCCCCATGCTTTTTGAGTGAGTTATTCCTGATGGCCTGACAGCCACTTGGAGAGCGTGAAGAGCAACATCACTCTGAAGCCTGAGTGATAGAAAGAAGCCCTGGGTTTATGAGTGCACGTGAAGCACATTACCACTTGCACCCCAGGGTTATTTAAGCTGGTTGCCCAGGGAACCCCTTCCCCACAGCTCCAGTGGAAAAGCCAAAGTGCCCAGTTCTTTGGAGATCCAGGCTTTTACATATGTGCTACAGAAATGCTTAAGAAGCTGCTTTCAGGGACCCATTTGGGCAAATCTTAGCTTGGGGCTTTAAAAAGCACAGTAGAAAGAAGCCTTTTCAAAAGCTACGGAACTCTGGCACGGCTGGGAGCCCCTTCCCAGCTCTGCACACCTTTGGTTCTGCTTTGCAAGCTTGACCAATCCACAGTAAATTAGAGTGAATATGCAAGTGAAATTCATGCTGCCGACAGCCACCAGGCTTGTGCTGCTTGCAAGAGCCACACAAAGGTTTTGCCCCACCAAGTGTAATGGATTTGGTGATAGGAGTGTGGAGGGAAGGTGCTGGTTGCTTCCCAAGTCCTCTCTGAAGTCCAGGCGGCTGCAGAGCAGTTTGCATGCCAGTGATGCTGTCCAGAGGTCAGAACCAACCTGACTTGATCCCAGACACTGCCCTGGAGAGATACAGGAACTTAAACCCACTTCTTAACCTTCCTGGCTCAAGAACAACTTTATACTCTTCTGTTATTCAGAAAAAAATGCGTTCTTCCTCCTTCCTAACTGGGATCTATCTTACAAAAGAGGTTACTAAGTTGGCTCTGACCTTCCTGGCTCACATTTCTAACTTCCCTAGGGCTTGTTAGTCCATCACAAGCACACTATGCCTACTGGTTAGTGAGTAAGACCAGCAGCCTGTGCTCCTGCCTGTGACTGTCAGCTTCAGCCTGTCCTTACTGAACATCTAGAGGTAGAATGCTGAGATGTTCAGTGCAAACAAGACACCTCGGGTTAAAGCAAACCTGGAAACGGCACAGAGCAGGGATCCTTTCTTAGGACAAGCCTCTGGGAACCTGCTCTGAGCAGAGCTTGGGGCACTGTCTTGTCCTGCTTTCAGGCTCAGTCTTGCTGCTCCTCACACCTCTCTTTCTTCCCAGGTTTAACAGGCAGTGTGTGGTAGACAAAGACAAAAGAAACCAGTGCCGATACTGCAGGCTTAAGAAGTGCTTCCGAGCAGGAATGAAGAAGGAAGGTGGGTGACGGTGTGGCTTCCTGCACTTCCCCCAGCAGCAATCACACTGGCTGCCTGTGTTTGAGGAAGCCCTCGCAGCCCAAGGTCAGGCTGTGCCCTGTACACACTCACCCAGCCATCTTAGCCCCATCTTCACAGTGCTCTCCTGCACACAGATCCAGACCCCCATCCCACAGGGGTGTAGGGAGAGTTTTGGCCTCTAGCCCTAAGCCCTGCACATGCCCAACCTGACAGCTCCTACCCATGTGAAGTCCTTGCAAGAAGCCACCATCTCAACGGTTGAGGGCAAGGCACAGGGGTCCTGCGTGCTCCCAAATTCAATTTCAGGGCCCCTTCTCAGGGCACCTCTCAAAATACCAGCAGAGACAAGCCCACAAGAGCGTCACGGGACCACGGTTGTGTCTCAGAACTGCCCATGCTTGTACTCACAGATCACACCCCAGCCTCTCCCACTCACTCTTGCTCCCTCTGACACACACACACCACCTCCCACACAGCCGGGGCACATGAGAGGTTTGGGAACACTTCTCAACATCAGTGAAAGCAGAAACTTCAAAGAAGGCCTGGACATTTGGAAACACTTTGGGAAAAATGCTTTAAGTGCTGTTGTTCTAGAGTTAACCGTGAAATGGGCAAGTCCAGCAAAGGTCCAACTGTCATTTTGCCCCTTTTTTTTCCTAATGTGCTTATACGTTCTTGCTGACTCTCTGCAGAGAGCTTAGTTTTAGCTGATAAATCAGCCATGGCAGAAAGGACCCAGGACAAGGTTTTGGCTATTTATTGAACTCATTTGAAACAAGTGAAGCCCCCTGCGTGGTCCAGGTTCACCCCACCAACTCCCCTGCCTCTCTGTCTCTGCGGCCTCTCCAGGCTCCTGTGACTCAGACACAACAGGACAGAATTCACCCCTCTTTCACACTGCCTGGTTCTCAGGAATATTCACAGTGGCAAGGAAACCTGGGGCTGCTGTGGTGCTGCTGGTGGCCCCACTGTTGGTGGAGGGACAAACTGCCAGAAGCAGCCCCAAGGAGCTGCCTAGCCTCCTGCAGAGCTCACGCTGTTGATGTCTGCAAAAAGACAACCGGGAGGCATTTGGTCCTGTTGTTCCATGTAGAGAAATTAAACCCTGTGCAACTCCCAGTTTACACCCCCTCGAGGAAAAACTGAGGAGAAAAGGGGTCCCTGAAGACAACAGGGAAGTACCAGCAGTACCTGGGTGGCTTCCCCAGAAATATTGGTGTGCATGAATACCTCAGAGCAGGAACATTTCTTCCCTGTTAAAGGGGATGAGGTACTGCAAGGAACTTGGCTTGACTTTTCCTGAAGAACATAGGAATCCTCCTCTCCCTGTAGCGCCCGCTCATCCCATGCCCAGAGCTTTGCTGTTGTCTGTTAATATTCAATAGAAGTTACATTAGGTGCATGACCAGCTAATACTGAGCAAACATTTGGAAAACATCATGGCGTGACTGAACTCGGGGGCCTGCTACTGATAACAAGCAGCATAACCTTGAGAGCTCCTATTTACAGCCGCTGACTGCAGGGCTTTTCTTCTGGCCCAGCCTCATTATTGCTTTTTATCAGGCAGATTTATACATTGAGAACGTATCAATCCAGAGAGTCACCAGCCTAAGGCAGGGACTGTTCTGTTTCCCCTGCCATTGATCAATACCTTATTTGAGCAGACGTTTTGCCTGGCGTGGCCATGGTGAGTTATGGCCAGCCCATGGCCTCGTGGCAGACGGAGGCAAATCCTCCCCCTCAGCACTACTGCTCCTGCTCTGGTTGCTGTCATGTCTAGACTCAAAGCCCAGGTCCTTCTCAAGACTAGATCAAGCAGAGAGGCATGTAGGGGACAAACCTGTCCTGGGACTGTGTTTATGATAAGGTATGAGAGAGTGTTGTTTCTCTGGATAGATAAGTAGGAGCTGTTCTGCACTTCTTCCTTATTGTAGTTAGACGGAAGTTTTCCAATTGCACCCACCCAGGGCAAGAACTTCCCACAGAAGTCGTGGGACAGACAAAGAAGCAAGGCAGATACTCAACTCCTCCATTCCACACGTAAGGTTTGGGTTGCATGTGTGAGCACGGCCACTGTTTCAGATCCCCTATCTTGAAATCAAAAAACTCAAGAGCCAGATTCTGTGAAAGGAAACTTTCCCATCGAACCCTACAGGCTTTGAACCGGGTACCTGGGTTCTGAAACAATCCCATCCCAGAACAGCATAGCAAAGTGAATGTGAAAAGAGAACCCCCAGAGGCAGGCAGCTCCCGCAGGCATCCTGTCACACACCAGACACAACTGCACCTCTGCACTGCCAGGCAGGGAAGCTGGGAAACGGCGGCTAAGGGAGGGGGACGCTGGCAGCCGGTGCTGGTTTTCAGTGTGCGCTGCCAGGAACCACCTGCAGCTCAGCCAAAATACTCTCTTCCAGCTGTTCAAAATGAACGGGACCGAATCAGCACCCGGAGATCAAGTTACGAAGACAGCAGCTTGCCCTCCATCAACGTCTTACTGCAGGCAGAGGTCCTGGCACAACAGGTACCCCTTCTTTCTTCTTTGGCAAATACAAAAGCATCAGACGCTATCTGGCCAGTAGAACCAGCTGAGTATTTGTTAGCTGAGTCTTCAAATTACCATCTCTTTTTTAAGTAACTTATCTGCCAACTCAACACAAAGCATTTGTTACCTGAAACCATCCCTTTAATGCTCCTTGCTCCAGAACTCAGTCATAATAACATGCAATTATTTGTTCTGCTTTGATGGGACACGTGAAGGCTGAAGAGCCTGTTGGAAGGAAACAGGGTGGAATCATTGACATCGGAGGAGCTGTGGCTGCCTAAGCCTGCCGAGGGGCTGGCCTTGCACGAGCAGCCTCCCTTCCCAGGCAGATGTTAGAAATTCAGGTTCTGGCTTCCTGCAGTTCCACGAGGAATTAGTTTCATGCTTGTTTTACGCAGATATTATGCTTGAAATTCCCCGTTTCCAGAAGCATACTGCCAACACTTCCTTCCTAGAGCATTTACCTGAAAAGACAACTCTGATTCAAGAATCTGGATATTGCAGTGTTTGTCAAATCAGGACTGTCTTTGAGGACAAAGAAGACAGGACCTGCGGGGAGGCTTTTGTCTGTGAGAACAAGTGGTGAAGATGGGGCTGTGCTGGAGGCAGGAGCTGCCATCCTTCATGGGAGCTGGGGAGAGCAGCACTGGTTGTCCCTTTGAAAATGAAGAGGGATTTGAGGTGGCAGGCCAAGTCCTTCCTTGCTTCAAGGGTCATATCCTGAAGGCTGCCCCAGGATATGCTGCAGGGCAGGACATGCCAAGGTCTGGGCTCCACACTGGGGCTCAGGCTGTAAGGTCCTCTTGCCCAAGGAGGGGATATGCCAAAAAGGCCAAGGGCCAATCCTGTACACAAGTAGCATATCCAATCTCATCCCACGTCTCACCTTGTCCTACACAGGCCTTAATGTATTTATGTACCCTATAAAAATAATACTGGTGCTGCCCCCAGAGTTGTGAAATGATGGGGTCTCAAGTCACCAGAGCTACAAGGGAAGGACATTTCCGTGACTCTTGAGTCCCACAGTGGCATCCTATGTAAGTCTGGAGAAGGGTCTCCTGATAAAAACTACAATCATTGAGAAATCCAGGGGAGCTACAGCTCTCCCACTGAGCAGAGAGAGACTCATTAAACAAGGCAGGCTCCAGTATGGTAATTGGTAACTTTTATGTGCCTAGCTAATTAGAACAAGATACTGCTGAGGAGCTGCTTTCTCCAAGATCTCAGGTCACTCACTCAGAGGTCTTTATTTATTTGCTAAGCCTTCCGGACTCTCTGATTAGGGTAATACATGGTGAGATTTTTACAATCTTATTTATTCAATAAGAGCTTGAGAGCTGGAAAGCTTCCAGGTAATGCAACCTGGAAAAAAAAAAAAAACAGAAAAAAAATTGCAGGTGGCATTTGAATTCCACTTCATCGGGGAGGCTGGCAGGGTCCAAGCTGAAAATGCCAGCAGGCCCAGGACAGGAAGAGCTGCTGTTGTACAAGAGCCCAGAGGGCAGGCAGAGGGCAGGGATGGGGTTGAGTTAATTGCTTACAGAAGCATAAGGATAAAGCGGTGACTAAGGGCAAATTTTGAGATGAGCTGGGTGAGCGGCTATGCATGAGAACCAGGCAGGAGGTCGGGTGCCTGGTCTGGGGGAGATGTTCTTCCCGGGTTCTGTGTGACAACACTTGAGGAGTTGCCAGGCTTGTCCTTTGCAAATCAAGTGGCCCCTTTTGCCTCTGCAATCACAAATAATTCGTCATGCAAAAAAACGTGACCCGTGTTGCGGGCATGTTTGCACATGCACACTTTTGTCAAAGGGACCTAAAAGCCCTTCAGGGGGAGGTGGGAGGTAGTTGTCTTTAAAGCCTGTCTTTAGCATTTAAAATAGGATAGTGTCAAATATTAATGACCTGGTTCTGACAGAAAGCAACGTGAGAGCTGGAAAGCTGCCTTCAGCAGAGTCTTCTTGTGGTCCTGCTGACTCTGAGAGAAGAAGTAAAGCCTGCGTGTCTCCTGCCAAAAGCAGATAAGGCAGGTCTGGCTGAGCACTGGCTCTGGAGCAGGGTCGAAGGGGGATTAGTTCTCTGCCCTTTGGTGGGACCCTAGCAGCTTAAGCAGAAGCACCAGGTGGATGTGGCCATGCTACTGGTGAGGCTGACTGCTACACGAGCCCCTCTGTTCCTCCTCAGATCATGACTGAGCACATTCATTCAGTGGAAGATCTTGGCTTTAGAAACATTTCTCCTGTGCTTTGCAGTCTATTCAAGGCATGACAGTTGGTCAAGATAATCCACAGGCCCAGCTCTGAAGCCTTTAATGTTCACAGATCCCCAGGCTGACCTCAGTTTGAAATGAGCTGTGCTGGGCCACATATTCTGGGAGCTGGATGTGCAACAGATTAAAAATAAACATAGATGCTGGATTCTGCATCAACACACAACCCATGGACTGGGGGTTTTCATGTCTACGTTTCCTCTGGGGCACTGAAAGCTGAAGGATCCCTTCTCTCCTTCCAGATATCATCCCCAGTTCCTGTGATCAATGGAGACATCAGAGGGAAGAAGATTGCCAACATCTCTGATGTTTGTGAATCCATGAAGCAGCAGCTGCTGGTGCTGGTGGAGTGGGCCAAGTACATCCCTGCCTTCTGTGAGCTGCCCCTGGATGACCAGGCAAGTCCCCCCATCCATCTCACCTCTCTCTGCCCTGTCAAAGGAGAGCCAGGCAGCTGAGACCTTCAAAGAAAATACACATTGTCTGCTCTGTTATCCTGCCTGCCCCAGCTGATTGAGAACAGCATCCATACAATGCCAGCCCAGGCCATTTGCCTGTGCAGCTCATCAGCCGATGAGCACAGGCCTGATAACACTAAGCTCAAATTAGGCACATAATCAGGTGTGCATTTGGCCTGGGTCTATCAGTCGATTATTTATTCATTATAGTTTGTGCTGCACTTTGAAAACCTGAAGTGCTATACAAATGCTGAGGGTAATCAGACTTAGGAGGACAGATTTCTAGCCTAAGATCTGCTCAAGACTTAAAATCCAATCTGCCTGTCTATCTTTCTTTCTTCTCCTTGCTGCAGACATGCTTGTATCCATTCTCCTGGTGTGGAATCCTCAAAACTAAGCACTAGTTCACTCCCAAGGCCGTAAGAAAATCTCTCTTCAGGGTTAAAAAACAGGAATATATTTGCATTTAACATAAATTACTAAAATGACGTTTGCTGATTCCCTAACCAATATAAGCACAGTGGGTCTGATATCCTTTATAAAACTGCACTGCTGGATCTCAGGCAGCCTCAAAGAGGTAGGTCTCCTGTGACCAAGGAGAAGTCTTCCATGTAAGTCTAAATTTCAAAGGTCTGCAGCAGATATTGCAGTTCATGATGTGTGCCCAGACTTGAGAAGCATGTGGGGATGGTGGGGAGGCTTTGGAAGGAAGGGACAGAACACGTCCTGTCACAGGTAGAAAGGTATTTCCAGTATGCCCAGTGTACAGTCACAAAACCAGCATTTGTTCCCGTCAGCTAGGATCAGGCTCCAGCCCTGTTGACCTGGAGGTAATTTTTATATCATGAAGAAAAATGATATCCAGAAAGCAAGAGTACTGAGCTGACGAAAAACCCCTAAATCTGAGCTCTCCAGTAACCACCCACCAGCACAGAGCCCCAGGGAATTCAGTGCTGTTAACACAGGAGCATATTTCCCTCTTTTCCATTATATGCAAGTGCTAAATTGTTTAAAATGGTAAGAAATCTGTTTAAACTCCTGAGGCAAATACAATCAAAAATTATGAAAACCGAACGGACTCCAATGGCAAATGACATTTAGGCAGCAAACAGGCTGGAGCCAAGTGGAGGCTTGGGCAGCTCTGCGCAACCCATTGCATTCTTGTGTCACTTGGAAGAGAGGTGGAAAACCTGCTTAGTACCTCTGCAAACCCCAGCAATTTCCACGAGCTCATTTTACAACTGAGGGCCTGCAGAGATTCTCGAAGAAGAAAACAAAGCCTAAAGAGGACATTGTCTGAACCCTGCCTTCCCACAGGGGAGAGGCTGCTCTCAGCATGCTCCACTGGCTCGTCTTGACTGAAACAGGTCCTCTGTTACAACCAGCCATCCCCCCCAGCATGAGCAGTTACCAATCTGTCCCAAAGGGACTGAGAGGAAAGACTGTGCTGCATTAAAACAAATCGATTCATGCCACCCGCGCTTTCAAAGGATGGTGTGAGGACAGAGGCAGCAGATACTGATGGAGCGCAGGAGGAAGGACAGAAATGCCAGGGAGCAGGAATGAACAAAACTATGCACAAGGCAGCTACCCAAGGGGCACGAGAGCCAGTCAAGACCTGTCCAGTGGGAACATTTAATGTTGAGACAATCCTGTTACATCGCCATTAAAATGTTGCCTGAGAATGAATCATCACTGCCAACTTTTTATATAAAGGTCATACCCAACCTCAATCCTCCACACCAAAATGTCAAAGTACTGGTTTTGGTGGGGTAAAGCCATCACATTGTAAAGTTAAAAGTTCTACTTTGTTGTGCTGCAACTTCTCTATTTACCCTAGTTCACAATGGGATGATGTATCTCAGGTTGATCACTGCAAGAACAAATATCAAATGAGATAGTTTTGCCCCATTGAAGTAATTCACTTAAACCCTGCTCAAACAAGCAAATTTTATGGAAACAAAAACAGCGGTTCCAAACTGAGCTTTCTTGAATGTGCATTAGCAAAGATATTTCCATGTGAGGGCTTTGCTCCCCTATGGGACCCACAGTTTTTCCATCCTTCTCAAAGTTTTGTCAGCTAGGAAAGCTGGGGTTTATGCAGCTCTGGTAATTACCAGCAGCTCGGCTAACGCATCCACCCATGTTTGGACAGCGATAGAGAGAGGCTAGATTTTGGCACAGAGATAAAGGTTCCCCAGCATCATGTGTACGCAGCTCTTTTGCAAGTATCTCCACTCCGTTTATTTTGCATAATTCTTTTTCACCCTCTGCAAAACAAAATCCCTCTCTCAGACATCAGCATCTTTTCTAATCAGAGCTCTCTTCTATGGGTGACACATTCTCCTGGCACTTCTGGCAGGGTAAGACTTCTCTTGACTTTGTCAGATGCTGAGGGATAACATACTGGGAAAGAAGACCATTCCCATCAGGACTCACTTTTCAGAATCTCTCCATTAATGTTTAATGATTGTTTTCTCCAGAAGAGGCTCCTGGCTGGACATTAAGAATCCTCTGTGTCAGGCTGTCCAATTGTTAACTTCTGTTTCTGCCTAAATCTCTGAAATTTTTAACTCAAGGAGGGCAAAAGACTCAGAACATTCTCAGGAGCCACTGGAGGGTGTAAAATGAAACACTTCAATCATTAACGTCAGGGCAGAAAAACATCCTTTTGGCTTCCCTGGCCCCAGGGCCCATTGCTGTGGAGGGGATGAATGGCCAGAGGGTGACCCCAGCAGCCAGGAGGACGTGGGTCGCCATGAGTGCGATTTCAATGTGAGGTGGGTATGGCCCAGAGGGACAGCAACTCTCTGCAGCAGTGGATTGGACTTCTCTCCACTGCCCGGGCTGGAACATGGTCCCTGGTTCTGAGCTTGGTAGGCGTTGCCTTGTCTGCAAGCAGCCCATTGTGAACATGTCCCACTGCTGGTGTGAGGTCCTGGGCCAGCCTCGCATGGTCTTGCTCATGACCCATGTCATGTCTCTGCATTACCCAAATAACTTTTCCCTGCCCTTGCAGGTAGCACTGCTGCGAGCACATGCAGGGGAACATCTGTTACTGGGAGCTGCCAAAAGGTCCATGGTGTTCAAGGATGTCTTGTTGCTAGGTAAAGAGCGCCCATCTGCTTCTGCAAAGCTTTCCTGCTGCAGGGAAGGAGAGGGTGGGTCAGTGTTTGCAGGTGTCCTTTTTTGCAAGGTGGTGGCTTAAGCTCTTCTGTATTTCAGTGAGCCTAGCACAACCTTTGGGTGCAGCTAGGCCTGGCTGACATTCACATCAAGGCCATGACCTGTGGCAAAGTTGGGGGACTATGCATCGTCACACTGTGTCCCCAGGTTTGTGTAAGCAGGCTGTGGTGTGATTGAGAAAAAAGCTGTCACTTCTCTGTCAGCTCTTCCTCGCTTGAGTGACTCCTGTGTAAGGAGAGGCTGCTCTGGCAACACAGCTCAGCATTTCTGCTGGGCTGAGCCAGGGAAGGGCAGAAGGAGGAACTTCTTAAGTCCTACATCCTCAAAACTCTCTCAGTATCAGTTACCTGGGTTTCGAACTCCTTGTCAGCCTTGGTAAGACTTGGGTAATGGTCTCTGTGCTGCTTGTCCAAAGGAAATGACCACATCATCCCTCGGAACTGCCCTGAACTGGTAGAGGTGAACCGCGTGGCCATCCGCATCCTGGACGAGCTGGTCCTCCCCTTCCAGGAGCTGCAGATAGACGATAATGAATACGCCTGCTTGAAAGCCATCATCTTCTTTGACCCAGGTATGCTCCAGCTTGGTGAGGGTTATCATCAGAGGGGACTAGTCTGGGTTATGCCAGCTAATACTGATCCCAAGTTGTGGAAATGCTGTCTGGTCTCCTCTCTGGGCCAAACTGTTCTTAGAGGAAGGGGAGAAATCAGCCTAAGAGGAGGAAGAATGTCCATTACATCAGACAATAGAGAATCAGAGCCTGTACCCAGAATTCATGCTATTACTGAAGAGCAGCTTCAAGGGCAGCAGCCTGGATAGTTTGCTCTGTGGGTTGTTTCAGATGCCAAGGGACTAAGCGACCCCTCCAAGATCAAGCGGATGAGGTACCAGGTGCAGGTCAGCCTAGAGGACTACATCAACGACCGGCAGTACGACTCACGGGGCCGCTTCGGGGAGCTGCTGCTGCTGCTGCCTGTGCTGCAGAGCATCACCTGGCAGATGATAGAGCAGATCCAGTTTGTCAAGCTCTTTGGCATGGCTAAGATTGACAACCTGCTGCAGGAGATGCTGCTGGGAGGTGAGTACTTGAAGGTCCTACAAGACGTCTCTCAGTGTTTTCAGACCACAGGCCCCTTGAGAGACCTCCACAGCCATTGTTTCCTACCTGAGAAAGGTGGAGACAGCCTGTATGCAGGTCAACCCTTGACTCACACACAGTCATCTCTCCCCGTCATTGGCAGTGGTGACAAAGGCTCCTCCATTTCTGCTCACTCACCTAAAGAGATGAATTAGCTGTGCATCTATTTATGGGGAGGCATCCCCAGCCCTCTGCATGTAGAGAATCTTTGCTGTGCAAGCCCCAGGCTCCTACCAGCCATTTCACTAATCCTCCTCTGCGTCAGAAGGATGTCATCAGAACAAAAGGAGCTGAAAGCTCAGGTTGAAAAAGTGTCCCAGATTTTCTACTGGGAGCATCCAATGGGAGAAAACAAAATGAAAAGTTGCCACCGCTTTTCTTTACATGGAGATGTGACTCAGGCAGAGAGGACTAAAACCTGTGTAAGAGAAAATGCAGGCAGCAGGCAGGGGTTAGGGAGCCCATGGCATCCACAGAGAAAAATGGGAAGGGTCTGCTCCAGGCACAGACACACGAGCTGATCACGCACAAAGCCTCGGATCTTTTGGTGCGGTGGGTCTGCCCCTCTGAACTGTCTCTGTCTGCCAATGCAGCAACTGATGTCATATGCACATTTCTAGGCTCATCAAGTGAAACGCCGCATGCTCATCACCCTCTGCACCCTCATCTGATCCAGGAGAACCTGGGAACAAACGTCATTGTGGCCAACACAATGCCTCCTCAGATGCACAATGGGCAGATGTGTGAGTATCAACAGAGAGATTGAGAGCTCCTGGGAGAAACCGAGAGCTTTCCAGTGGCCTGTGGAGAGGTGGGTTAGAGTAGATTAAGCCAGACTGATTCAACAAGATGTTCCCTGGCAGACTGTAACTTTATTAGCCCTTAAGGGATGAAGGATCCCATGCAGTGCCTAGTGAAATCAGTGGGCAGACTCCGCTGTGTGTCTGGGCTGCCTTGCAGCAAACACAGAAGCCAGTAGGAGCTATGGTTTTACTGCAGAGCCTCTGCCTTACTTACACCTGAACATCACGTGACAGGATAGACCTCAGTGCTGTCAGGTCCAAGAAACCCTCTTCTAATTTTGTTTCTCTCTCTGTAGCTACTCCAGAAACTCCACAGCCATCTCCCCCTGCAGGCTCAGGACCAGAGCAATACAAGTTGCTGCCCGGAGCCATTGCAACCGTGGCAAAACAGCCCACCTCCATCCCACAACCCACCATCACAAAACAGGAGGTCATCTAGCAATCTGAAGACTGGCTGGCCTCATTTAGAAGATCATGTGGGAGAAAAGCCCGAACTGACTCTGTCACTGTGAAAAGAGAAGCCATCCAGAAGTCTCTGGGCACAAAAACACAGACTTGCTTATTGGACTAGTCCACCACCACCACCAAAAGCTGTCTTCCTGCAGCTATGGACAGCATGTGCCATGGGCAGCCCTGAGTCCCAGGACTAAGCCTTCCTGAAACCCTTGGTCCCTGTAAGAAGGGCCTGATTTCTGCCTCCCTCTGCGGGCAGGTTGCAGCCACTGTCTGGGGACAGAGCAGCTGGCTCTTTCCCCACTGCCGCCTCTCAGCCTTGGCTGAACACACACCAGACCCCATGAACAAGCAATTCCCTGTGCTGTGTGAACAGAGGGCTTCCCTCCCACAGCCATGCCAGCTCCCCAGACAGTCCCCAGTCCAGCCAAGCTTGATGGAATGGGAGCTCCCCCAGGTGCATTGCAGCAGGTGAAGCACAAGGATTTTGCTCAGGCAGCATTGTAGAGTTGCTCCTCAGACTTGGCTAATCCCAGGTCTTTGCATGGTGTCACCCTACAGCACACTAATCCCCCCAGCCAGGTCTAACCAATCTTTTCAGCTGTTACTGGGACAAAGTCTGGCCCACCAAGATTCTCCACTATTTGGATCCTTCCACTTTTTGAGGGGTTTTGTTATTTCCATGCCATGACTTCTCCTCTGCCACAAGGCTCAGAGAGGCAACCACTGCCAAATCCTTCCCTTACACCACTTACTGCCTCCTCACTATCTGGACTGGGAATTTGGAGGACCATGGGAGTCAGGAGATTTCAGCTAATGGGATGGGGTCACCCGAATACAGGCTAGTGGTGGGCAGCACTGACCAAAGTATCACTAGCCCCACTACTGCTTCTCAGCAGTCAGAAGAAGACCACTGGATGCCTATTTAGAAGGAAGCGGGGAGAAGGCTGCTTCCCACAGGGCAGAGACCTGTGAGGGTGAGAAGAGCCTGAGCCTCACAGATTGGACCAAGGTCTTGGACTGCCCAAGTGCTGGGAGCATTGTGACCCAGGATCTCTGTGCAGACACAGCTTTAATGCTAAGGTATGCCATAGAATCCACTTGTCCAGTCCAGTGCCACTCCTTCAGCTTAGAGTGAGTGGCTGATAACAGATTTATAGATTTCCATAACATGATAAGAGTCCATTATGGCTCCTTCAGACCTCAGAGGGTTCGAAGGCAGCAACCTCAAAATGACAGTGCTTCAAATCCTGAAGAGACGAACGACAGAGGTCAAGGAAAGACCCCATCTCACCCAAGCCCCTTGGGTCTGCCCCAGCCTCAGGTCTGCACCCACCTGCCCTGCTCTCTCCCTGCCACAGTCCCTGCTTCTCTGTGCCTCCCTGCACCAAAACCCCGCAGAGCTGACCTTTGGTTTACAGCTGAAACCAGGAAGGGGGCCCTCCCGCACCCAGCGCTCGCCTCTCTGGGTGGCAGCAGGGCTGGGGCTCGCAGAGCCCTGCACGACTTCAGGCCTGAGTCATTTTGGCAGCAGGAGGCAACAGCAGTTCCAACCAACCAGAGACTATGTGGGGTGCTGGCTTCTCAGGAAGACGAAGCCGGTGGAACCTTGGCTGCCGAGAGGTCTCTGGTGGGAAGGAATCTGAGCCGGCCCAGGCAGAGGAGCTGCAGGTCTGACCCTTCATTTCCAGTGCAAAAATGAAACACCTCACCTTGCGCTGACGGTGTCACAAGTATTGTATCCTCTCTCAACGCTGGTGGCATCGTACCGACTAATTTATTGCAATGATGAAGCCAATCATTTTCTGTAAATTATTTTGTAAATCACATTGATTATTTATAATTGGGAGATTAAATGCAAAAAAAAACCCACCTCAACACATAATAACCAGGCTGTCTTTTCCAACTGCAGCAATCTTTTTTCCTGTACATAGACATACTCTGTGGGGAATCCTTTTTGGTCCCTTTGCACCAAACATTCCTCAGTATTGTATATTAATTTTTGCTGGTTACTGCCTTCCAATGGAAACAGAGGAATATTTCTTCACTAGAGTTTGTATTCTTACCAAAAAAAAAAAAAAAAAAAAGGAAAAAGAAAGAAATAAATGCAAAAATATTTTCTAACTTTTCCCAGACAGATGGATTTCTTTCTTCTGGGAAGTTTTATTTTAAATCAAGGGGGTCATCTCCCTGTTGGTCTCAGCACAAAGCATCTATGTATTGAGGAAAAAGCCCAAACAAGTGTTTGATGCTGTTGCCAGCTGTCAGATTTCCTGGCAAGCTTAATGTTAGCTGCTGTCTGTCCTAAAGCCACGTGTGCTGGAATCATAAGATTGAATGACAATCCCAATTTTCATTAAAAGAAAAACAGATATGAAGAATAAATATTTGCTTTCATGATTGCAGGGAGCTTAAAGACTTGAAGTAACCACACACCGAAAGCCAAGGAAAGGAAGCCAAAATACATTATTAGCATTTCGAACATGTTCATTTTAAGTCCCTCTTGTATTTCAAAGGTAGTTTCTGATCACTTTAGGCTCTGCTCTGGTTCACACAGAGCCAAGCTCCTGCTGGCAGCAGGTGCAGCCAAAGGCAGACTGAGCCTACAGGGCACAATAAGATGATAAAGTGAAAGTCAATTTGTCACTGGTTGTAAAGGTGAAGAAATACACTGACAATTAGAGAAGGCTCTTAATGGCCTGCTCGTCTGATCACAGGAGCCTGCTCTCAGCTGTAGCTTGCCCAGGAAGATAATGAGAAGTGGGGAGAGAGGTCTAGATGGCTGTAAAGATTAGGTTTCTGGGGAGGAACAACATCCAGCTTTTTCAGCTCTGATCTGCATGAGATGCCCCTCACGCTCCCCCATCTCCTGTCCCTGATGTGAAATGAGGTGGGCAGTCTCATCCCAGCTATGAGGGATGAGAAGCAGACTGATTTTACATCTCACTTGCACATCCAGTGACCTCCCAGTGACAGTCACGATGGTGAAAACTGTCAGCAGGAATGAGATGCACGGATGAGATTCAGGCTGCGTTTGAAGGACCGTGTGGAGACAGCACTTAGACCCTGCCTCCAGTCTGGGGCCAAGGACCCGGGGAGAACATGACAGACCTCAAATAACATGCCCTCAATATCTGTGCACCCGTGATGATCCAGAGCCCTGACACCATCACCAAATGCCTGAACGAGGTCCCCAAAGGCAGTGGCAGGACATGTATTATCTCAGCACACACACAGCTGAGTGGTTAGACCAGTCACGAGAAAGAAATTTACTTAGTTCCTTCTCTTTAGTGTGGAATAAAACCTGGGACTCTTCTGTCTGCCCCAGGAACCCTGTGACTCACGGTTGGTTTTACCTGGGTATATGCCCTAAAACCTCCATATATGTAATATCAAATCTTTGAGGCAATAAATTCTCCTGGATTCCTTCCCATGAACTGCTCTATCAAGGTTGCCCTTTACCTGGTTAATCTTAAATCAAATCAGTGCAGTCCCTACAGGAGGTTTCTTATTGCTGGATTCATCTCACTTGGGAAAAAAAAAAGCCACAAACTGCTGCAGAGACAGCCTTGTCCTTAACTGGTCTCTTCAATCACAACCCTCACTTCTTTTGTCACTCCAGCCTGGAAATCACCCTGAGACACCGATCTTGCCACTTGTGATCTGTGTTTTATGCTGCTGGGCTCCCTGGAGCCCACAGGCAATGTCCCATGTCACAGGAGATGGCTGCTGTAAGGACAGCTAGTATTGGCCTTTAAGACACAATGTCCTTATGTTGGTTTTGGACACAAGAGGTTTTTACTGTCCTCTTCTCTGCTCGCAACCTAGACGAAGAATGATTTCCTGGAAAGCAGTATCTCCAGCTGTGACATCTTTTCACAAGGTCCAAGCAAAGATCTGTGAAAGCAGTATTTTTAGGTCCTCTGGCCACTATGAAATGCATTCTTTTAATATTTCTTATATAACCTTCATCTAAAATAGCCAACAGGCTTTCGAGCCTTCTCCACAGCTTTCATATCTCAGTGGAAGAATGGAAAAAAAAAGGCAAATGAGTTTTATGGCCTGCATATCATCTCTGAAAAGCAACTATTGCTGCTATTAAACTTGCAAGTGCACACAGAGGCAAAGATAGTCATGAACAAGAAGCAGCAGCAGGCACAGCTCAGCAACGTGGCACTGCTGAGCCAGGCAGATCTGCGTGCCAGGCTGGCCGAGCCCCTCCAGGCTGAATGCAAATATCACCAACCAGTTTGGGAATTCAGGCCACAAACTGCACACCCCCTTTCCAAAAAGAGAAGCTGGAGAAGGAAGGGTAAGGTGTGGGTATGTTTAAAATCCCCCTCCCCATTCCTAATTGAGGTGTGACCCTGAAAATCATAAACACACCTAGCACCTGAAAAATCACCAGCCAGGCCAATAAAAATGGCAATATACTGTCAGCTTTGTTAGGTGCAGAGGGAGCAGGAGAGCTTGGCATAAACAAGACTGCAGTCACGTCCTCCAGTTCAGTGTCCTGTGTAAGACAGAAGGGGCTGCTGGGGTCAACAAAGCATTCCCAGTTCAAGCCCAGAGAGCACCATTTACCAACTGGGTTCCCACAGGAGCAAGCCCAAGTACTTCTACTTGTCAGCGCTGTAGCCACTGCCCTGAAGGGGCTGACAAGGAGCACAGGTCCCTGACATCACCTTGACAGCCCCCCGAGGGCTAATCCTGCTAGGGACCCATCCTACCATGGAGACAGCTGCTTCCAGTGCACAGGGGTACCACAAAACATGATGAAAGGCTGGGAAAACACTGTCTCAGTTCAGGGTAAATTGGGGTTGGACTAGATGACCTCGAAAGGTCCCTCCCAACCCAAACTATTCTATGATTCTTTAAAATTAAACTACAGAAATCCTGTAATATTTAAAACATTCAGAGGTCCTGACAAGCACATTCCTCACCAAGCTTTTGCAAAAACATTGCTGGTCTTGAAGCTTGTAAAGCCAATGAGATGGGACATCTTCCCTGAGAGCCTGGGCTGAGTACGGCTTCGTGTCTGTGTCGCATCACACGCTTGGCTTCCTAGTGGTCTAACTGCACATTAGCAGAACTCTAGGTGCCTGGGTGGGGGGTGCCTGCCTGCGTGCAGCTGCTTCAGCAGCTGATGCTACAGTTTTGTGTGCATTTGCATATTAGTGCCTGCTTCCATAGCTTTGCATGCGGCTCTGCTCTGCCGTGTGTGCGTGGGCAGGGGCAGGCCTCTGCTGCACAGCCTGCTGCTCACAACCAGGGCTGTCATCTGTGAGATCCCCTCCTCACACCGTGACAACCTGGCCTGGGGGATGGCCACTTTCAGGCTTTGAGACTGTGAATATTTATGGTAATTTAGGGCATATTTTCTGAAGTCACTTCACTCTTTGAGCGCAGAGGAATAGCTGTGGGATTATATCACAGCCAAGCGCCCCACGGGCCAGGCACCGTGTCCAGAGCAGGTTTACAGCAGCCTGGTGTGGCTCTGCATGGGGGGGATTCCTGGGGGCTGCCACTCCCCTACAGCCCTTTCCACGCTGCTGGACTGGTGCGACACAACCAGCTCGGGCTGGAGTCACAACACGGCCCCACGTGCAAGCAGAGCTCACCCAGCACTAGGGCACTAGTGGCTCTCTGCTCCGACGCTGAGCTGCCCAAAAGGGTTGTGTAATCTGTGGGGCCCAGAGGTTCTGCCTGCACCCCCAGGACCAGAGCCCCTCTTGGCCTGAACTGCACAGAGATTATCTTTATTACAGGACTGTTATGTTTGCACAGTTTAGTGATTTAATATCAGTTTAAAGCTTCTCTGTGAGCAACGCTGTTTGAAGTCATGCTCTCTTCTCAGCCTCAGCTTGCCAAGACTGTAAAATGTTTATTGCTAATGGTGAAAAAGCTTAAAGAAGCCAAGATAACTTTCCCAGGCTGGGTACTAAGACTGTTCGGGTAAGTAAATGAGTGAAGACTATTACATGGACTCCATTAAATATCAACCAACACCAACAGCCATTCATTTATAACACAACGGCAAGGTGCGGGAGCACCCCGGAGCAGGGCTGAGAAAGGTTTCAATTGCATGTGATAGGAGAGACGAACGTGAGACAGGCTGGATTCCCCACGGGGCTCCAGGTGTGGCTCCCAAGGTCAGGCAACATAACTCCTGACTGAAGCTCCTGCAGATACTGTAGATTTGGAGCTGATGAAGAGGCAGAGTTGGTGCGGTTCATCTCTCAGATAGGGAGGGTTGTGTGCACATGGTGTAGCGTGTCCTTGTCCCTCCTGGAGCCATGGGTATGGACAAAACTCTACAGCTGGGGGGGGGGACTGTCACTGCCTGGATGTTTGTGTTCACTTTTTAGCTTTTACTTCCTTATAGATGGGTTCTGCCTTTACTGGTTTCCAGTCACAGGATGCCAACACCGGGTAAATTACACAAACTCTCGCTATCGTTTCCGTGATTTCATGTGCCAGTGCTTTAAAACTTCCCCCACAGCTTGCCTTGGTGTTTGAACCCCTCACTTCTGTTCACCAACCAACCCTCTCCTTGAGTTCAACATTCCCCACAGAAGGAAAACTGAAGTAAGGTAGTTACTTCACTTGAGGACCATCCCCACACTGTATTTGACCTCTAGGCCTTCTTCGCTATGCAATATTCTCACTTTTACTTTCCTTCCTTCTCCTCATCTCTCTCAATGGGACTTCTACCAATTCTCACCTCTTTCCTGCCCTCTTTGTCCCCAAAGCAGAGCTTCCTTCACACATCACCCCTTTCAAACATCCCTGCTTACTCCTCACACCCTGTTGCAGCAGCTATTCACCAGTCAGGTCTGGTACTGACACCTCCCTGCTAAATTTTCCTCCCTTGTTCAAGGAGTGCAAATTCCAACCACATTTTGCAATCTATAGCGTAAATCCCTGTTTTCAGATGCAGTATTTCCCAGCTGTTTGGTGTCTTGAAGCCTTTTCTCAGATCAGCATGGCCTTGCTGCTAACTTCAGCAGCCTGCTGGATCAGGTGCACCCTGGAACTTCCTTCACCCTTTCAGCTGCAAGGCCACAGACCCATCTTCCCAGCACACATGTCCCTCCCTACAAACTGTGTCCACAGCTGCCAGCTTCAGGCTCTTACCTCCTCCCTGGGACTCCAGGTCCTGTCTGGTGGCTTCTCTCATGCTTGTGTTGAGGGTCTCTGTGCCCAGGAGCTGTACAAATGGAAATGGAAGCAATATAAGGCCTCTTGTCCTCCTGAGGTCCCTTCTAACCTCATTCATCCCATGATCTGCCAGAAAGAGCACGGAGCAACATCACAAACAGGTCTAATTCATACAGACCCAAACTGGTCTCAGCTTGGGGCACCAGCTTGCCAGGTTGCACCCAGCTCTGAGCTGGCTGGGCCCAAAGCAGGGTCGGACTGAAACATTAGCATGGGGCTGAATCAGTGTACTCCCTTTCTCTGAAATGTCTCCCCGTGGGTAAACACCTGTGGAACATTCGGTTTGTTTCCACGCTGGCACATCTCTTGCCAGGCGCCTTTCCACCTTGCAAGGATGAAACCTTGGAAGAGAAATAAACCAGAGCTGAAGCTCAAGATGCTGCAGAAGAGCCTTGTTTCCCACTGTGGGCTCCTGGGATTCCCGGTCTTTGTCCAACTATCTTTGACTCCCTCTCCTGGCTGAAAACACGGGTTACAGCCAAGAGGGAAGTGCAGAGTCCACCGAGCTCACCGGGAGCCTCCAGCCTGGGGACAGTCCCCAGGATGCTGAGCCTGTTTTGCAATCTAACTTTGTGTCATTGATCAGTGGCGTTAAACGTGTCTTTTCCCCCTCCCCTCAGCCCTCCTTGTTGAACCCTTTTCAATGCATCAAGCCTGGGAGTAACCATCTTTTTTTGTTGTTATTGTTACAAATTCAGGCATCACCATCTGAACTCCTGTGGGATACATCTTTCTGTGCTTTCAGAAAATAAAGCAAACGAACAAAAAAGCTTCCAATAATCTCCCCTTATTAGGATCTAGTCCCTCTGTTCGCATTTCAATTCAGGCTACAGGCAGCACATCTCTTGAGCCCAGCTCCCATCCCACTGCAGGAGCCAACTGCACTTGCCTGGACTCTGCTTTGAGGCTCCCCGAGCCCTGACCAGGTCATTCCGCGACCGCTCTGGCTTTCAGCTGCCCGGGGAGCTCTGCCTGGCAGAGAGAGGCTCCGGGGCCCGCAGCTGGTGCTGTAGCCCCGTTCCCGGCCGCCCTTCTCCTCCGTTCACAGTCCAGGAGGTCGCTGCTGTCCCAGAGGTACCGGCTTGGCCGCAGGACACGCCAGGTCACACCCGAGCGCTCCTGCTCTCCAGGGTCAGCTCCAAGGGGTCTTAACAGGAACCAGCTGGAGCAGGTCCAGAGGAGCCACAGCAGCGCTGGGGGGCCAGGCTGGGAGAGCTGGGGGTGTCCAGCCAGCAGGGGAGAGGAGAGGGCTCCGGGAAGACCCCATCGTGGCTTTACAGCGCTGAAAGGGGCCTGGCAGAGAGATGGGGAGGGGCTTTGCACCAGGGCCCGGCGTGACGGGACAAGCGGGGGTGGTTTAAACCAGAAGAGAGCGGACAGGAGGAGGAAATATTTCACACTGAGGGTGGCGAGACCCTGGCCCGGGCCGCTCCGAGAGGCGGCGGGAGCCCCATCCCTGCAGCCGGTTCAGCTGAGGCCGGGCCGCGCTCGAGCCGCACGGGAGGCTCGCGGGGGCGCGGACCCGCCGGCAGCGGCCGCTACCGGCCACAAGCGCCCCTGACGTCACCGCGCATGCTCGGCGGGTGCGTCATTTCCGGGCGGCCGCTGTAGTTCCGGGGCGCAGCTGCCTGGAGACGGCGCTGCTGGGCGCGAGCGCTGCGGT
>WTSP01006435.1:0-43702 GCA_025331215.1 Actenoides lindsayi | reverse complement strand
GGGGGGGGGGGGGGGGGGGGGCGGGGGGGGGAGCTGTTAAGCAAAGTAAGATATTCAAAGTAAGATACTCACACTGGCAAACAAGTAACCAGAGGAAAACTGCTATATTACCTAATGTTATCAAATATATGGCAACCTTCTATAAAAGTTAGCATGTAAACTGTGCCGCGGTGCAGTCGTTTACAAAGCCAGCTTAGCTCCAAGTTCTTTTCTAAAATCATGACTGTGTGTGGACTGTTAAAACAAGTGCAAAAATTCTATTAAAAGCACAAAAAAAAGCATCCTTCCTGTGCTTTTTAACAATACTGGTGATCACTGAGAAACAGGCTGTTAAAACAAGCATGCAAGCACTACAATCAAAATCTTAACACAGGGCACAAAATGTTCTAAAATAGTTAGAAATGAAGCAAGTTTGTCTGAGATTATACTTTGTATAGTATCAGAAACATATCCTCATTAAGCATTATTTACTTTACTTCATAAGGTCACTTTATTGCTGAGTACTAGCACTTTCATCACACCTCAAAAGCCTAAGGAACAACGAAAATTCGTTTTACCCTACAAGTAAGGTAATTAATGATCTATGAACAAACAGCAGGTACAATATTTTTCACTGGCCTGAGGAAAACGAGAAGTATAAGTTTCAAACTTTAGAGACAAATTATCAAAAAAACCAGTGCATTCAATCTGGAACAGCTTACATGTACAAGTCCCTTAAAATGGACGCTAAGCAATTCTGATTTTTTACATGACTATCTGCTAACATTACTTCATCTACTGGACTAACTGACCCAGTAAAAACAAAATGTTTGGAAAACTATTAAAGATGTTGAGAGAGTAGCATGCTGCTTACTTACCAACTGTTCAAGCACCCATCTCATTTTTCCAGTTAGGAAGATACAACAGGCTGGCAGATTTGGGAATTGATCAAAAAGGAATTTCTTGAAATAATTACGTAGCATTAAACCAAAAGTTTAAAAAAAAAAAAAGAAAAGAAAAAAAAAGAAAAAAGGAAAAAACCAAGAACGAATAACATGTACTACTGTCATGAACCACACATGATTTTATATCCTCTGGACTCCACAACACAGAACTGTGGCTGATACAGTGTAAAACAAAAAGGCACAGATAAAAGGTACATTAGTTTATTTTAACTATGTAAAACAAGACAGCTAATAGTTCAAAAACATTTTCCATAAAGAATCAGATTTGTAAATAGATGTACTGCTGCATTTTATTGAGCAGCAACCCATTTCCAAAATCTGCAGCATAAAAAGCCCCCTTTTAAAGGAACAAAATATTAACCATACATTGTCCCTCAGAAAGAAAAACACGTTGTATTAATTACTCCTGCAAGAAAAAAGGTTCAATAATCATTTTAAGTTAAGATAAGCTGCATAAAAAACATGATGCAACAGCACACCACCACCTAGGCCCAATATCTACAATCTGCCATTAGCACTTTTTGCTGATGTCTAGGTTTTTAAAAATCCCATATTTTCTCAGAGATAACTTATCTTAGCTATTCCATTCACTGTGTAGAAAGGTAAACTTGCCTGTTCTTCTGTCTGCCATTATCCCTGCTTGACTCCCTGTAGGGCAGTTAAATGCATCTGCTCCCTAGCTTCCATTTTCTCTTCAGCAGGCATGTGACACAACAGACAATAGTGCTGGCAAACTGCTCAGAGAGAGAAAGCTTCTTTGGAATACCAGGATCTTGATAAACTCTAAAAACACCATCCTCCTGTGAAGAAGTAGGTATGCCAAGGTTTTGCCAGGCTGCAAAATAAAGCTGTGGCTAATGGCTACTAACCATGTGACCCAAGAAAGCAAATTTAAACAGTTCCAACTTAATAAAGTGCTGTGGTGTGAGTTTTGCACAACAAATCACAGAGAATCACACTCTCAACCCACAACTCATAGGTCTTAGAGAAAAAAAAATGTAAAAAGTAAGGCTTACCTCTGTGGATGCATTGTTAACACAGTGTTATGTCAATACTTATAAAACATGGAGGACAGGCTCTCAGTACTCAGGCAGAAAGGGCTTGGCACTTCAGCTTGATGATCTGTCTTCCTAATAAAAGCTAATCCCGGATTGGCTGGTCTGGTAAATCCGAATGTAAAGCTTCAGGGGATTGGCCGAAACACTTCCTGAGCGATTATCTTTGTGCGGCTCTGGCAAGCAGGAGCCATCCTGTGCACAGAGACAGGCTAAGCTAGGCCCGTTTCAGCAAAAGAAACTTGAAAAGAACCCCCAAACGCGCACTGCCCCTGCAAAACACACAGATTTTCAACGAGAGGGGACCGATCGCAAACCGCCTGCCTGAGCGAATGTGTCTCAACACGCCATTCCTGAAGGCATTCGGGTATTTTAAACCTGAAGGAGGGAAAAGTTCACCCGGGTCACAAAAGCTGTTCTTTTATAAACACAAAAGCTGCGTTCGCTTCGCGGGTGTTCTGCGACGTCTGGCACAGAGAAAGCAGGGCCACGGAAAGAGAGCGAAACAGTCCGAGAGTCAACATGCACTGGAGGGGCTGAAATGAGTAACTGAAAATTCGGAGAGAATTCTCCCATTCCAGAATTTAAATACATTAACACCTACCATAGCAACCATACACTGACTGCGATTTCTTTAGATACTCTGATGAGCCTTAAATAGGGAAACCCTCATGTCTCATTTCCACAGAAATGATTATACAAGTGAAACTGCATGATCCCAGAGGGCTGCTGCCCTTCAGGGCGTGCCCTCCCTGTGCCTAAAAATGCTGCAGAGCGTAACCAAAAAGCCCAGTATCACACCAGATACTGTCCCCTCTAATCCCCACCGCACCCCCCCCTCGGCCCCCACCTTTCGGCCTGCTCAGACTGTCTGTTAGCACAAAAATCTGACTTCCGTATTAGTGGCTGCAGCTGCAGTTTCCTGTCGATTAACCCCGTAGGGCTCGGTGCGTTTTAAGACACAATACAGGCCCTAAAAAGACACGGAATCCTCTACGTGGGGAGTTATCTGTCTGCTTTCACAAAAGCATACGGAGTTTTCCAAATGGTTTTTTTTGCTTGACATTTTATCTTCTGCTAAAATCCTGCAAATGAAACCAAAGGAGAAAACAAAACGGCGTGTAAGCCAGCGGCTTGATCCTGGGCCAATTCCCAAGCAGTTGATTTAGAAGCGCGATTCAGTTCCCTTCCCTAACGCAGTGCAAGGGGGAGGATTTATCACTAGGCTAGGAACAAAGTCTTAACTACAGGTGAAGATTTTAAAGGTCAAATATTTAGAAATGCCCCAACGAGCCTTTACATTTCTGTTCAAAATTTTGCATCTGTGTTAGGTAGCTTGGCATTATCGTTCTATAGCCAGCAACAAAATGCAATGGAAACTGTAGAGTAAAAGATGATTTTGAAGCATATTGCACATTATCAAAGGATTATTAAAAAAACAAAACACCAAAAAAAAAAAGCACACGAAAAAAATCCCAACACCACAAAAAAAAACCCAAATGGAGTTGCAGAGGGAGAACTTTAATATTAAACAAATAATTACTAAATAGTAAGCTAAATAAACATACCAAAATAAACATTCTTCCGATGCAGCATGCAAGATCTGGGATTGTGCAAAACTGAATATATAAAACCATCTCCTATAAATCAGGGCAGCTGCAAACAGAATATGCACTTCACTCTGCCTTTACTCGAGTGCTCATCATCTCAAAATGATCTGTGCAAATAAAACTACTGCCCTTCCTTAGCTCCAACCAGCACCTTCCATGATGTAACTACTTTACCACACGAACGTCGCTGCTTGAGAGCTGACCTGACTCATAACTGTGCAACTCTGTAAAATTAATAATCCGACTCTGCACTGTCCCATACTGCATTCAGATTATTTCTTCAGATACCACTGTCCCAGGAAAACTGCCAAGCCATGCTATCACTGCGCTTACAGTTTTTGTATTCTTGTGTTTTAGGCTGCAAGAGCAGAATAATAGCCCACAGTATAAATGCTCATCTCCTAAGTAATTCTGGAGTCCCTGCTGGAAGCATTTTCCCTTTTTAGCTTTGGCAGTGTTTTTCAGGGCAGGGAGCAGGAAGGCTCGTGGATTACACTGGCAGTTTGTTCTGGTTTAGGAATGTAGCAGAAACTAGAGAGAGTGCCGCTATACTGGGAATCGTACAGCCCACTACAGCAGCAAGAACACACTGAAATGCATGACGTTCAAGCACATACTTGCATCAGTTTTAACAGTTCAAACCATTCAAGACAGATTCCTTTTTAACTGCGTACCTAAAGAAAGGCCTATGCCACTCAGAGATGACAACCCCCCAACATACAAACATCCACATTTTGATGCCTCCGTGCAGTAAATGTGAGGATTGTCAGCTGTTAAACATTTATGCTCACTGATAGACTGTTGTACTCTAATATTAATTCTATTTTTTGTTTCAAGCCTCATCCCTATGAAGTACAGCGAGCGAGGAAAACTGAACACACTGAATTTGTCAATGCTTTGTGCTAACAGAGACCTGACTCCGGGAATGCAGTAATGCTGATGGTGACTGGGAACACTGCCAGACTGACACACTTGGACCTATCAGAGAGAATCAGCACGCAGCAGATAGAAGCAGAAGCAGCCTTAGGAAAGGCCTAAGGTCCTAGCCTCTCGATTCAAGGAAATGGTGGCCCAAGTGAAGAAAAAAAAAACCCTAAAAAATTGTACAAACCTTCAGTTATTATCATGAACAAAAATGTAGAAAGCAAATGAGATAGAATATAGCATTCGCATTCAGCCACCAGGCTACTCTGCTAAACTAGACAAAAGAATTGTCAGAAACAAAAAAGGAAAACTTGGAATATCTTTCTGTTTGTTTTCTTGTCTGTACACATATTTTGCAACAGGAGGTGCAGATCTGGTATAGACACACAGGTTCATCTGGAAAATTCAGTACATTTCCTCTGTTAAGTCACAATGATTGCATGTCCTATAGCACCCTAACCAATTATTTTAAACAGGAGTGGTGAATTTTTTGGAGAGGAAAGGAAAGAAAACAAAGGGAGACGAGGGAAGCTAAAACCTTTGTTAAAGCAGAAGAGAGCAGACAGATTAGATTATCTAGTATTTGTCCTTTTCAGTGCTTTGGAGATGTTAAGGGAAAACAGGACTGTGAGGAAGGAGAAAAAAAAAAAAAGGCTAGAGAAACCAAAGGAAAGATGGCAAGAATGAATTCAGTCAAAAGGAAATTAAGACACCAGTTTTAGAAGTGCAACCTGCTATATTCAGAGTTCTTTGCAAAGAACTGCATCCACTTGTGCAGAATCTCCAGAAAGCACACACATCAAGCACCATGGTGTTGTAAGGAACTATACCACTTAATATGCACTGAAAGCCTCAAAATCAAACAAATAGCAGTAAGGAAGAGCTTTGTCTGTATGACAGAAACAGGGGGTTTAATTTGTACCCCGATATGGGGCGAATCATCACTGACAGAGAGGGAACAGTAGGGGATGGACAAAAGATGGAGCTTTAAAAATAGCATTTTGAACAGGTACATAAAAGGAAAGGGGGAATGTCACATTTTTCAAGGATAGCAATAATAATAATTAAAAAAAGAAAACACACACAAAAAAACCAAACCCAAAACAAAACAGAGGGGAAGTTGCATTAAGGGCTTGTAGCTTGGTCCTGGATTCACAAGTTATTGACTGACAACTGTAATTTCTAGAATAAGAAAATGAAACATTTTTAATTCAGCATCTCTCCTAGAGTTTTTTCCCCCTTTCCCCCTTTATTCTGAATCTGCCAAAGTATCAGTAACTGCTTAAAGACCAGAAGATAAGACTGCCATCTGATAGTGAATCCAACAATAAATGTCTATGAAGGCAGTTCCTGACTTTTAAAAAGTAGGTTGTATGCTAAAATTATTAGTGACCTGCCTCAGACAGTTGATAATCTTGTAAATTATCAGAAACTACTGAAGAATGTGTTTATTCCAAGTAGGTTGCCCTTCTGAAGAGTATCTTTGAATAGTTTGAGTTTATATTACTTCTTCTGGATCACAATGGTCACTTGTTTGCAGATTAAAAAATTGATTTTATAATATACACTGAGTATCTGGTGCATTATTAAAGTTTCTCTTGACAGCCACTTCAAGTATGCTGTGGAACTGCCTCACGTGCATTTCCTTCCATGTGCAAGGAATCCCCATTCATGTTCAATCACCTGCCAAAAATACTTAAAAAAAAAAAAAAAGCACCCTTGAGCACTTCCCTTTAACAGCTGTAGCTTTTTAAAAGAGGTGCTACAGCCTATGTTATCTTAAGGCATAAACCCCTATATTTAATTCCTTTCACTCCCAGATTGAACCAGTCTCTCCAAGATTTAACAGCTGGGATCTGGGCTGTTGGATACCCTGGATAAATCAGGATTTTCATTATTATATTTTTAAAATATATGCTCTATATTAAAAGCCTAACAGCTATGATTTATTTCATATTTTGTATGCAGTTGAATACTGGGTCAGTTACCTGGAAAGCAGCTGTGAGACACATGCAGATATACTGCATGACAGCCCTAAAACAGATTTCCCATGCAGTTGAACAGCAGCTGTGTAGCAAGTGGATTTATCCTGCCTGCTCTGGCAGAACTTGGTAATGAGTCCAACTCACTGCACATGCAAGGTCTGTGGCTATGGGAATGTAGATGCCCTGCAGGACAACTAGGTACAAAATCCTGAAAGAAGTCTGTGTTTCACCAAGGGATTCTACTGCCCAAGTGTGACACATCCTGCATGTAGCACGTGGTCTGACATCAAGGTCATTCCCAGGAAAACAGAAGAAAGCCACTACTGTTAAAGAATTATTTAGGACCAGGTATGGATAATGGTAAACTCTAGTCATATTACTATGGTTTCTTTTCCTTTTCCTGTTTTTTTCACGTTACGAAACCACTTGGTTAGCAGTAATAAGATACATGACTTGTTTGGGGTTTTTTTTAAACAAAAGCTGATTATCTTACAGAAAACTCCACCAAATGAAGCTCATACAGAATGTTTAAAATGATGGAGTTACAAACATGCTGTTACTACAGTGATTTTTCCTCTCTCTTAAGCTTGTACCTTATCACAACCCACTGCAGATTTAGACTGTTATCACTCTCACTTTTAACCTCTTTCCTGCCCCTCCACACACTACGTTTGCAGTTTGACCTCAGCTTTAAGGTTCTGCATATTCACATCTTTATCCTCCTTATCTGCTATTCCAGTTGCTATATTCATGTCACTTTTGTGGTTTGCCTCTCACCATCAAAAAGTCCTCCTTTCCTCTTCCACCACAAATCATTTTCACAAGGGCTTAACCTTAACCCACAGCCTCACCAACTTTTTTTTTTTTCTTTTTTTCAATCAGACATACTAGCTTAAGCATCTCACCGTTCCTCCCAGCCACAGCACTCAGCTCAGTCACACAGCAGAACTATCTGTAGAATTACATGGAGAACAAGATCAGAGAATTAAATATTTACCGTGTTAACTTTAACTCAGGAAAGGCATCAATTCACAATAGTTCACACCACCACTGCCGTAACAATTGGAGTGGCATGGCTGACAGAGGAGTGAGCAGCTCAAGATACTTTAAACAATCACTACCACTAAAAGAAATCTTTTTGAAACTCCATGATCAAGCACTGCATCTGTATTTTCACTGGATTTATGTTATTAACTATTTTTTCTTCATGCCCAAATGACTCTGCAGATCTGTCCTTGTCTCTTCAACTTTATGAAAGGACAGGAAGAAAGCCTTTGAAATATAATCGTGTCTGAAAAGAACCAACACGTTTTCCAGCTTTTGTCTTCTGGAGCCAGGTGAAAGCCCTGCCCATGATCAGCGCAAATCTCACTCACATTAACGAACATCTGCATAAACGGTTGAATTCATTTTAGCACCTTCACAGATGATTATTTTTCATGCACTGCTGGCCTTACAGATGATGTTTACTAAGCCCTCCTTATCAGGTGACAGAAAAGAGGACACTCCTGAGCTAATGCCACTGTGAAGTTGTTTCCAAAAGGGAGGCTTTCTATAAAGATGTCTCTGCCCACATCAAACCACCTAATTCTGAAAGGGCAGAACAAATCATGCTGAATTTACTCTACTTGCTAATAACATAATGAAATCCAAGTGTGTGTTAATTTGGTACACAAGTAAGTCTTAACTATGTGACTAGTATGTGAGCTTTTTTCTTAAATCAACTTCAATACTTTTTTTTAAAGCCTCATTATCCTCATATGACATGAGGGTGGACAGATGTCAGAGTTTAAGGGATTCTAAAGTGAACTTTGATGCAACATTTCAATCACATAAGAAGCAACGGAACAAAAGTATAGGGGAAATAAATACATTTCTATGTTGAAGCTACTATAGGTCCAAAAAGAACTCAAGCACGAATGCCAATTTACTCTTTTATAAAGCATTATTCTGACTTCTTGTGTAATAGTCCTGATTAATCCTGGCTTTTAAAGGTACGTTGGAATATAACATTCTAGGCACTACAATGCATACTGAAAATAAGTTGTGATACTGCTCTGCTTTCCAGAGTGACATTAGTAATTCAGGAAATACCAGGGTCAGAGAAGGAAAAAGAATTCTGCAAATATTTCTTAAGCAACTCTATGCAACATCCATTCACAGACAGAGGACAAAATCAGTACCGTGACTCTTGTTTTACTATCTTCCTCTTAATCTCTCAGCTGTGTTTCTCTAAAAGTAACTCATATTCCAGTCCTGCAATTTGCACATTTTTAATCTCTTCTGTGCAGATAACTGCTTGTTTTTCAAGGGATGTGAGAATGTTTTGGGAAAACAACCAATCCTTGACCATGTGGACGTTTCAACACAGCAGAAAAAAAAATTACAAATTAAAAATTGCTGGTTATTATAATTCTGATTTACAGTGCATTTTTCTTCATCTTTCATGATGGGAGAAAGATGCTTGGAAATACAAAAGGAAAACCTGTACCAACAATTCTAACTTTAGGAATTTTCATGACCAAAATAAAGCCTGACAAAAGAGATGCTTGCAATTTACCCTCCCAACGTAATCTAAAATGGTTACAGATTACAAACTCCCTGCCCACTGCTGTAGTACCACGCTTGTAAACCTGACATAAACACTTGTTCAGAAACAGAAAAAATATGCTTTCTAAAGTGCAAATTTATCAGACCAGAGACACCATCTGCACATATATTTTGGGTCTAGCTCCTGAATAAGGCCTTAGAAGTTTAAATAAACAAGATGGTTAAGTTTTATATAAAACTCTATCGCCACTGAAAGGGTTACTATTATTACCAATCCCATTCCCACTCCTTCCATTGCACTGGATTTATTATTTGTAGAACTCTGCAGTGAGACAGTTCAGTTTGCTTGACCAGCAGAAAACTAGGTGCAATGGTGGAGTCAGACTCTGCAACCACATACAGTGGAGGAAGGGAATACCCTTTCAATGGCTGGGGGCACTTAGATCACTTCAAATTGCCCCTACGTCTTGCTTTTCCCCAAAGTTACTGCTACAAACAGAGAATCACATAAAAATATTGGTCAGTTCTCTGGATTTCCTATGTTTTTACTTCTCACTCTTTCTCCCTTACTTAGCAGTGTTTTGGGTAAGATTAGTTGTTTGCATTCCTCTGTGCAAAACCAACCTTTTAGCACTTGGCCTGTTGGTGATAGTCTATATGAAGACCAAAACAAAACCATAAAACACTAAACTCACAGTATATTTGCAGCCAGCACTGGGCTGTATTTCCACATGTATGCATTTGTTTAGGAAAACTTAGATCTTGATGGACAGATAGCATAGAAGACCACCAGCATTTCAGATTACACCCCAAAATTAATACTGGCTTTTTTTCTGCCAGCCTAGAGAAGAACAACTGGACTGTAAGATGAAGAAATACTATTGTCTCTTTTTAAGAGCTGAACAGCATGGTTGTATAAGGCAGGGCTATCAGCAGACAACTTGAAATGCAGCTGTCTAATTTAAAATATTTTTTAAAACCCAGCCCTATGTAACTCATGTAAAGTAACTACAAATCCTCTGTAACATCACTTTCATTTGCAAAGATTTGTAAAGCAAATGCTGTAACAGGCAATTTCTACATAACACTTTCTTTGAAAGGTAAGGTTGCCTTCCCTGCTTGGACTTTTTTTTTAATTAAAAAGTAGTCTACATACATTTTTACATTATTTTGTTCTTCCTCTTAAAATACGATGACAGTTTACCTAATTACCTAACATTTAAATATTTCCATTTGTATCATTTTTATAAGCACTTGGAAAAAATGTAAATTATTTAAAGGAAAAACAAATTTTAGTGCAGAACAACCAGGCTTGTCCTGCAACAAACTTCAAACCTGCAAGCTGTTCCATATTTGTTGTCAAACGAGAGTTTCTAAGATTGCAGCCCCGAACTAAACATCTCTTTAGCTTTGTGTTTAGTCTATCTGAGCCATTCTTCACCTCCTTTTCCATATAAACTATTGAAATGGGATCTTCATTTGAAAGTTTCTATAGGATAGATATTAAAAAATAATCTGTCTCTATTTCTACTCACTCAGATAAGTTCCAGTAAAATCCTGCTATTACAGCAAATGACCAAAAGCATTTTTTCCTACTTTTCTGTGTGGAAAGGAACGGTCCTAATGTCAGAGATGTGGCCGGTTTTTCCCTCCAGAGTTCTCTACCTTCGGTAGAAGTGTGGCATCCCCTAGCGTTCATTTCTCGGTTGTTACACCAGAAAAAAAAACCGCTGGCAATTTAATAATTTTTCCTAGAACAAGCTATTCAGAGCGCCTTTTGCTGTAGGATTCAATACACGTTTTCCCACCGAAATTTTAGCAGAGAGACTTCACCCATCTGCCTGATAACCATAAAAAAGCCCGAGGGTGAAATTTTCCTCAAGGGACACTGTTATATCTCTACTGTAGCAGCAGGAGAGAAGCAATCAGAGTGTGTTTGAACCCATATACTGGTCAGTGTCGACACCAGTATCCTGGACTGACCTGCGTGGTGGCTCTTAGATCAGCAGCCACAGCTCCAGGCCTCCAGAAGAACCCTGGCCAGCAGTGTCCAATGCTTTCTTAGTGAGGTAACCATGGAACAACCTCTGATGGAAAAGAGAGCTTGCGTATCACCTCCTTATGCTCGGACAATCTTCCTCTAGCCACATCAAATGCCTCGTGTGCACATTTCATTTAGGAAGACAAACAAGCAAATGCAAAGCATTTGCACTGAGACTGCTAAGTCTCAGTCCAGACATATTTTTGCCATATAAGTTACAGTCAAATATCTAGCACTATGTAACCTAGTATTTGTAAACATAGATAAAGACCAAGGCTAGAAGCAAACAGCCTCTTGTATGGTGCAGCAGCTGCCAGGAAATACAAAGGCAATTGTGATTCCTCTACTAGGAGGCATAAGGCAACAGCCACCAGAGGACACTCACAGAGGAATATACATTTATTGGCTAAGAGTTCAACATACCCATGACAACACTTTCTGGAGAACAGGAAGGTATATGGGCCCTCAAAACACACCGCTCATTTCATCACAAACAGTGACCAGATTTCTTCAAAGTTGTGTAACCACTGGATGACACTCAGCATTAGCAGTCTTCCACACAACATGCAATTTTTTTGAGCTTTGAGATGTCAGATTTAAATTCAGTTTTGCTATAAGGTTAACTAAAAATCAGGCAGATGTGTTGGAGCTTTTGGATCTACGGTTTTATTTACATTAAAAGTGAGCAGTTGCAAAACCAGAATGTCATTCATTTTAAACTGAATATATTCCCATGTATCTTAGAAAATAGAAATTAAATAAATAAATACTGAATTCAAGTGGTATGACAATCACACCATTATATTTTTACAAATTAATCAAGAAAGCACATGAGGACTTAGTTCAGAGTATGTGTTCTCTCCAGTAACGCAACACACTTAGAGATCTAATTTATCTAAAAATGCCATGCACAGTGTGTCTTGAGCTTAGATATAATAAGGGAAAATTTACAGTCAAACACATTTTTCTTTACCTCTGGCTGGTTTTCTTGACATCTTTTAAAGATTTTTTGTTTGGTTGATTTTTTACCCCCTGATGGTGGGAAGAAGCCACCTCACCTTGCTAACGAGCGTATAAACAAAAGGTATTTATCCTCCTCTGGATGGCAGGACAACACTGTTTTGCTAGCTAAATTGCTGAGGAAAAAAAGAGATGTAGTACAAACAGTTTTAATCAATCTAAGTAGAAAGATAAAATGCTTTAGAATTTAACCTCTCTACCTGCCAGCAGCACACGAAAGCTGCTCAATTTTAAAATTAAAAAGCCAAGGGACTTTATTTAGTCCTGTTCCCCTGCAAATGTTCCTAAGTCAACCAAATAATCCAGACAACTAGAGAGACATCCAGCAATACCGTACATGCCCTAGGATAACCCATGTGGCCTCTACCTTCTACTCCCCAAGGCCAGAAGTCTCTCATAAGACCCGTATCCCATGCGTCAGCCCCATGAATGCATCTCAGATCCCAGAGAACACTCCAAACTAGACTAGACGTCTTTATTTAAGAGGCTAAATCCCACCCTTTGAAAAATTCTTGGACAATCTGATATAGTTGGGGTGCTGGCTAACAGCTACCTGGATCGTGAAGGAGTCAAGGCTTGCAGTCACTCTGGAGCTATGCTTTTATCACACGGGCTATACAGGACAGTCAGAATTAACATATCCAGATAGACAGACAAAAGTTTATAGACTTTGTTACTACCCCACCTGGCTTAAACTACTATAGCTCATTTATGAAGTTCTATACAGTGCTATTTCTTACAAAGACATGTCTTTATTGACACCTCATTAATCTCATTAATAAAATAGTTTTATGTGGTTACAATATAACAGGAAAGAACAGACCAATCTTACGAACATAAGTAAAGGAAGAAAAAAAGATAAAGCAGATGGCAAAGCATTTCTCCATGATTAAAACCATTTTAGAATTCCTTACAAAATCCTAACATATATACAGTGGAAGCCATGATGAACACATCTTGTGCCATACTCCACTAATTAATATGTTTAAAATATACACACCACTAAATCACAGAAGCACAAAATAAAATCACTTAGCAGTACATAAAATAATTTCCCCTCTTATGATCCCAAGCATACACCTTATGTTATTCCAAGCTCTAAAACACTACAGGCTCCATCTTTCACTGTTTTGTACATGCACATGATCAAGAAACATTTCTTCTCAATTCCTCACTGGCTGTTTGACAGAGTAATCAATTAAGCTGGGAGAAACTAATTTGATAATAGATTTTTTAGGGGAAAAAAAGCAAGCACCAGACAGAAATAAGGCTAAGTTTATATTACTCAGTTTTGCTCTCTGATGTTGTTACAGTGGCAAGAGAACTGGTTTTGGACAGAAGAGTGAAGAACAGATTCTTTGGTATTTTTTCCACATTTGCTTTTGTGGGTTTAGGTTATAAAAGTTATATTTATAAAAACATTGATTCTCTACCGTTTCTACTTACTAATTCTCAATATTTTTTTTAACACTTAATTGACATGATGATTGCACAGAAGAGAGATGATGCTATTATTTATGAAGAATAAGAACAGATGCTTATACAGAACATATTATTGGTCAACAGCTGTGACGGAATATTCCATGTTACAGGATAAAAGCTAACAAGACTGGGGGGGAGGATCCTGAAAGAAGGCTCTCAGGGTTTCTGTGCACCTGGCACTCAGCTATTATTATCTCCACTGCCCAGGATCAACTGGCAAATTGCATATGTGTGATCTCAGCCTCATAGACTGCAGCAGTCTCACATCAACTTCCAATTTGTAATATGAATAGTAGTACATCATAACAATAAATCCAGGATAAAAAAGAAAGAATTCTCCTCTCACTTCCCTTCTAAAGTTTGTGGTTTCTTGCATTTTTAGGAGTGATAAAGGTCAACAACGGCTTAATGTGTTTGGTTTATCCTGTTTTAGGAGACTTGCTGCTGAGGGATTCCACATCTCAGCAATACACGTATAATATGTTGACACACTACCACAGAGACACTAGCTCAGCAAACTTCCAAGAAAGCATAATATATATTAGTAAATATTGACTTAGCTAGAACAATCTTTAGAATGCTAAAAAAATTAAGGGATTTTATCCACCCAGATAAAACATAAATAAAACATCAGATAAAAAACCCCAAAAGTTTATTTTCAGTTTCAATTATTTCTCATCATTACTTTTTCTTGACAGACTACTTAACGTATTAATGGATGAATGAAATATTAGTCTTTGCATTGCGAGGTCATCTATTTAAATGTCACTTTAATAGCCTATTACATAAAACCCTAGGGTGAAATCCAGGCCCCATTATCTCCAGTGAGTCCAGAGTTTCACCCAGGACATTCATCTGTTTTTTCAATGCATGGAAATCATAGCCTTTCAAGGAGAATAAAGGCTTTTCTAGGCAAATTAAAAAATATTAATGTATCTAAACCCTTTTTGTGTCTATTAAGTTGTGAACAATAACAGTTAATATAAATGTTTACAGAAGTATTGAAAGGAACTGGAAAAGGTTTCCCAACTGCAGTCTCTTATTTTTCATTAGTCTGTCTTTTTGTATTACTGTTACTACTTTGCAACTATCAACACTTTGATTATTAGGCAAAACACTTTATGAAAGCATCATTCTGCCCATTTAATAAGCAGTAAAAAAATGGAAGTGAGAATAAATTACTTCCCACCTGTAAATGACAAGGTGAATTGGGTATTATGACCTCAGTAATCAGCTTGGAATATAACAGAAAGGAACACCAGGTTGAAGAAAAGGGTGGGGTGTGCATTCTCTCTTCCTTTTGAGTGCAAACATCCAAAAGTCTCTGGAAATTGTCCAGTATTTCTTCAGCTGATTTGTGTTTTCATGATTCCTTGGTAAATCATAAGATGCAGAGAAAGGCCTTAAAAACCAATCCTTTTCACTCCTTAGTTACATTATACTCTACCTTTGAGCCAAAATAAAAAGGTTAGACGTTATCAGTTATTAGAAGTTAATGGGTTTGTGAGGGATCTGGGCTAGAACTAAGGCTTCACTTTCAAGGTCCATTCTGTAACAAGTAACCTGTGTTTCTTGTGCATAGTGCTATGACGACTGGAGCACAGAGGTGTGCACTCCGTAGCCATGAAAACAATACTGCACCAAGATGGGACAAGAGCTTGTTTGGTAATAAGGCTAATAGTAGGGAGTTGAGCCTAAATCATTCCAGAAACCTTATCAACTTGGCTGTGAGACATAACAACAAAGCTTCACAAACCAGGCTGGACATTGCTCATTTATGATACACACAGATTTTGCTGCCAAAGTTTCAACTTAGGTTGTAGGACAAAGTACCACATTTTTTAGGTCTGTTAAAAGCCCTGCAGGCTTTCAGAGTCTTCAGTCTGGCAAAGGTAAACTGAGATGAATACTAATAAATGGTCATGGCTCATTGCTCATTATAGTAGATTTATAAAGGCCTGGCTGAACATCTACTAGTGGATTACATTCTTTTTTCGTGTGTAGGTCGGATTGCATTGGAGTTTTTCAAAGACCAGACTGGATAAAGCAATGAGCAACCTGGTCTAAACTCCTAACTTGATCATGCTTTGAGTAGGAGGCTGGCTTAGAGACTCCTTGAGGTCCTTTTCAGCCCGGCTGTTTCTAGGATTTGCAAAATAGTGTATATTTTTGTTTGTCTACTAAAGCAGTCTAAAATTTTCTCGGAAGTTCCGGTAACATAAGGCTGGAACATTGGTGGGTTTTTTATAGCCATGAAGTGAAAGAATAGTTCTAACCAGTGCTTTCATTCCTATTTATGTTTTGGGGGCACTTTTTAGTTATTCAGAACGAATGTAATATAATGAAGAATTCACTTGATCTGGAGGGAGAAACATAGAGGAAAAAAAGTTATTCATGAACTAATACAAATTATTGGATCCTTGTGCAATCTCCAGATATCACATTGGTAATTATCCCAGACTCTCAGTCTGCTTCTAGTACAGATGTATATACTGCATTTGAAGATATTATGCTTATTCTTGTTTTACTGGATAGTCATTTAAAAATTGGGAAAAAAGTATAAAGTGCAACTTTTTGTTTACTTGGTTTACTGCAGTATTATTAACCCACCAGGAAGGAAAAGGAAATGATTGTTATGAGGATAGACTCATGTTAATGATAATAAATACTTTTACAAAATAAACCACACATGTGAAGTGTTTTCTGGAATGTTTTTAGGAGTTTTTTAGCTTAAATTTGCCCTAAAATATTTTGGTTTAAAATTAAATCTGCAATTTAAAAAAAAAAACCAACACAAGTGCACAAAGATATATCTGGAAATAGGTGATGAAAGATTTATATTGTATAGATCAGATGGTGCAATGATTACCATTAAATACAAATGTTGTAAAACAATGCAGTTTAGTGCCAAGTAGATACATATGAAATGCACCGAACACAAACCCAAGAGTTTTACAACCAATATAAACCAACATACAGGTTTGTTGGTTTGGTTTTTTTTGTTTATTCAGACAAGAATTTGACAGCATCTGGAGAATCTACTTACTGTATTAAATAGCAAAATCATTTTAGTCTCTCAACTTTTATTCAACAATGTGGTCCTCTAAAATACCTTGGAAAGAGCAGCCCAGCTAATACCAACAAAGAGATGCTTTCAGCATAAATAAGAAAAATGTAAACATTTAGACATCAAAAGCATCTTCATGCCATCCTACAACAGTAATATAAGATTTTACATTATTTATAAATAGCAGTTTTTAAACTCAAAGCCTTTACTGAAACAGCAAAGTGGTATTTTTCTTGTGATCTGAAAGTTCATTCCAAAACTACATCTTGTTAAGTGTACAGTCAATACAGTACTAGAAAATAAACCAGAAAATAATTTTATATTAAAACTATAATCTGGCTTTTCTAAATAACCATTCCCCAAACAAGTCATTCTACTTCTAATTCACTATCCCTCCTTCCCTTTTAGAAGGCATTTCATGCCATGACAAGAAAAAATAACTACATCTGATTTTCTACACATAATCTTCCAAGCTAATTTGTAATCACTTCATCACCTAATAGACACCTTTCAAAACAAAGAAGTGTTCCTAGACAGCAACCGGATTTTCAGCCTGAAAGGAGGAACTAGTATCAGAAGAAAAGATTTCCTACAACCAGAGATGTAGGAGCTTGTATTCAATGTCCAGCCTCTTAAGAATGCACTACTACTATAATGTATGCAGCAGTTGTTCCACCTGCTCTGCAAGTAGAATATTTATTTGCTTAATAGATTCTAAATAAAAACTGCAATCAGTCACCACAGAAATTGCACATCATTACAGAACAGCTAGTAACTGATTACCAGATGCAGACACTGAACTGGATTTCTACTTTCGTTTTTCAGAGAACAAGACAACTTTTCACTCTTACATGCTACTGTACCTGTTCCTTTCATGCCTAAGGCTCTACAATTATCATTCTATATATAATTAAACACCAGTTGAAGTTGTTTTACTGTAAAAGTTTTTTTGATGTATGGTTCCCATTGAGAATCTTAATTATAGGGCAGAGGCACAAATCCATACTTGCTTCGCTTCCCTTGTTCCGATTATATGACCTACCCTGTATGTTCTCAACATAGCTTTCTTGTTTTCAGAGATAGTTGTGTCAAGAAACAGGTTCTCAAACCATACCACAGAATCTTCAGAATTCACTATTGTACATTTGATGCTACAATTGTCACCCCCTTTTTGCACGGTTCCATTTTTGCAAAACTGGGAACACTTTTATAGAAAAAGACCAAATCCCAAATTTTAATCCTTATGAAACAGAAGCCTGCTTTGCAGTAGTTTTTGAAGAAGAAAGAGAAGCAAGAAACACCAATCAGAAACCTATGAATCATTCATTTAAATTCCTGTCTGCAGAAATCACTTGACCATAGAGAAAAGCCCAAAATTATTACTTGGAATGAAAAATTACAGTGACAGAAAAACTGTCTTCTTAGCTAATCTGATAATCCCTTTATTCCACAATGAACAGTGATTAAAAGGCTCTTGTAATTTTAATCTCAGTGCTAACTGGATGTTACTGGGAGTTGTCTGTGATTTTTTTATATATATTTTGTTGCTACTGGATTTTATTTTGCTTGTCATTAAATGCCAGTTGTTTAATCCATTAAGTTTCACTTTTATGTAAAGAATAAGGGAAAAAATCTGACATAAGTCTGTCACTTTTAACTTCCCAGCTATCATTATCCTTCTCAAATTAAGGAATTTATGCCCCATAAACTGGAATTCCATTAGCTTTAGGAAGACTGCACAGAAAAAATGCTTCGCATAAGAGTATTTTACAAATGTATACACTGGAAATCCCAGTCTTTTTGTACTTTGCCTTGTAAAACTCATATGTTAAGAAGAGAGCAAAACAGACTTAAACACCTCAATCTCTCACCCTCAAGTATTCCTGAGGCCAGAACAAATCAAGAAAGATCCACATTTTAGTCACAAATGATATTTCCTTTACTGTTGCCATGTAACTGTAGCTGAAGACTGCAGAAAAAAATCACCTATAGATTCTAACCTGTAATTCAAGCAGAATGCAAAGAAAGAACCTCTGGCAGTTCAAAATTTGCCTACCAGTTTGTCTGACACTGTCATTCCATTTACTATACACATATCCCTCTTCTATTCTGTTTTTCCCAGCTTTTCTTTTCCTAAGTCATCTCTCCTCCCCTATCCCAAAGTCCCAAAAGAACACAGTGAATGTTTCGATGCCATTGCACTGCTTTCCAGGTAACATTTTCCCCACAGCAAACCTATCTTTCTCTGCTTTTTTTCCTGTTAGCCTCTATGCTCTGTTTATACAATGCCCAATAAAATAATAACTAACTAAATTAAAAAAAAAAATCTAATCTTGGTCTTTTACCACTCAAAAGGAAATTATATAATCAATTCGAACGCTGCCAAGTGATTTGTAAACTGGGTTTACTTACCCCATGGCAATGACTGGATCTCAAATTCTAAATCAGCTTATCTTGTTAAACTGAAGTATAAAATCAAGGAGTCATTTTTAGCTACTTGCGTGTGGTCAAGCAGATCTGCAGTTGTTTTCTACAACTCTGCAAAAGACATGAATTTCATTTTGATTTCTATATAGAAGAAAAAAAAATCAACAAAACTTCATAGCAGATTAAGTATTAAATCCTATGCAGCTGTTCTCAACCTAGGTAGCTGCTAGAACCTAGCCTTCTAATTTTCTGTTTAAATCCTTGACTAGATACAGAAAATGTTAGGGTTTTTTTTTTTATTTTTAAAAAATCAGCCATTATTTGTAAACAACTTACTACAAGTGTTTTAATTCCTCTTTTCAGCTGAGTAAAGTAACATGCATGGCAGTTACTTTCCAAATGAATGTCCCAGATAGCACCTGTGCTCCTTACCAATTCTTAACTTCAAATGTAAAACCCATTTTCTGGATACATTAGCCTTAAACTCAAAACAGGGATGAGAAAAGGGAGTACAAACTCAACAACTAAAGAGAACATGTAAGAGAAAGCAAACTCAGACATACTAAAACATAGTTTCTGTAAGCAGTATTTAATAATCAACAGGTAAGAAAATTACTTTACAGCTGAGCTAGATTTTAAGTCCTGTCTGGCAGCTGAAGCCAGGTGGAGCCCATCTCAGCACAGCCCTGGGAACGCCTGGTTGCCAAATGGAACCAAACTTTTGTATTCCAACCCTGTTCCCTGGGGTGCCGTGGCACCCCCCAGCCTTCGCACTTCCCTGCACTTCCATTGTCTTTAATACACTTGTATGGCTTTCCTCCTCAATTTCAGCCAGATATCCACATTTTTAGGACTTCAAAGTACTCTCAATCTGCTTTCTCTACATTTTCAGGGGATAAAAGGGAGTTTCTCGAGATCTTTCTGCCTTTTGTCTGGCCACGGGGGAGGGACCGTGGCTCAGCTCTACACAGGGGTGAGGAGGGAGCCTCTTCCCAGCACCTCTGCGGGCCGCAGTCCCGAGACTCCTGAGAAAAGGAGACCCCCCCCAACGCGCCTCGCAGGCGTTACGAGACCAGAGCTACATGGCCGCCGCCAGCGGCGGACGAGCTCAGCCCCCACAGAAGTCAGACCGGGCCGACCCGACCCGGGACAGGCCAAAGACGCGCACTCGTCCAAGCATCACCCTCCACCAGACCCCTCAGCGCCCAACCCGCCGCCAGCGCCAGCAGAATCCCCCCTGTTACTGCACGCGGCGGCGGCCTGCCCCGCAAGCCCCAAGCGCGCATAGGATTGGGAGGGCTCCGTGTCACTCACACCGGACCCCATCTTCCGCCGCAAGTGCCCAACTGCTGCCGAAACACCGCCTCCTTCGACACCGCTCTTCCAGGACGCCTAACGATTAGTTGCCAGGGATGCCAATCTTAAGTAATCTTAAGCGTGATTGGCCAGAGCTTGGAAGGGGGTGGGCCTTTTGTGCCCGCGGTGTTTACCGTGCGTGAGGTGACGACTCTCGGGGAGTGTTGTTCCCCTTGGTGGGGCTGCCCAGGCCCGGAGGCCGTCACCGCTATGGGGCTCCGCAGGAAAAACAAGAGCCCGGCGGTGCTAAGCCGTGAGTTCGTCATTCAGAACCATACGGATGCCGCATCTTGCTTGGTGATGACTGTCCTGGTGGGGCTCGTGTTTGAGGTACTGTGCGGGATGAGGGGGCCGGTGGCTGCCGAGTCGAGCGGCACCTGGTCCTGCTGTGGGGCAGCCGCCGCGTCCTCGGCTTCCCGCTCTGGAGCTTTCCCAGTACATCTCTCCCGTTCGCTTTAGCCTGCCAAGCAGTTCTGCTCCATCCCCGCCGGCTCCGTCTGCATTTACGTTCTTCCCTGTAGGGTTGTGTCTCTGTTTCCTCTCTACCCCGAGGCCTCGCTCAGTGTCCCCCTGCTCAGGCACCCGCCTCTCCTCGGCTCGGCTGTCGCCCGAGTGCAGCGAGTTTCCCTGCTCTCTCTCCTGCCCCAGCTCACACGCTCCCCGGTGCCTTTACTCTCTGGTCTTTGCCAGCTCCCGCTCTCACTCAAACCTCGCTCCTACTTTCTTCTGTCACATTGCTGCTGTTTTCTTTTCTCGTCCGGTTTTCCTTCATCTCTGAATAGGTTTCATTCTTAGCACCCTCCCATAAACTCGCTTTTACTCGGTTCCAGTCTCCTAAGTCCCTTGCTTAAATCAGAGTCGATTCATCTCTGCTGTGGCCACTTCCCTCTCCCGTTGCAGAGTGCACGTGGTAAAGCAGCTGGGAATGCTGTTACAAAGCAGGTTTCAGACAGCCTCTGGGTTTTGAGCGTGCTTAACCAGGTGCTAGTTAAAAACTGCTAGGCTCCCTTTTGCACCCTTGCTTAGACTCTTGCCGTCGTTGGCTCAGCTTCCTAGATGGATAAGCTAAAGAAAAAGGTGGGATTAGACAGTCTCAGACTAACTTCTGAATTCTTTTTTGCCTTTGTATTTGAAAGGTGGTGTAAAGTTTACTTCCATGTGCAAGCCTCTTACTCGTTTCTGAGGTGATGGATTAGGCATCTCTTCTGGTCATCTTTTTTCCCCTGTTGGAACAAAAGCCTTTTATGTGTTGCTCCAAGAATATTTGATGTTGGTGTTGAGTATGGGATAACGATAAGGCTTGGTGAAAGGAGTTTAAATTCTGGATAGACAAAATACTGAAATACTATTGTCATTACAACTTAAATACTTGAGTGAAATATTTCAGCGTTTCCCAACAGTTGGGTAAGATTCAAAACCAGGCCATTTTAAATTAAAAGCACTGTTAAATTCTGAGATAAAATACTTACATGTAGATGTTCTGTCTCTTTATCTATACCTCTTGACCCACTTTTGAAAACATTAAGGATACTGGACAGCAATAGAGAAAGCAGTTGTGATGGTCAGGTAATTTACTTCTACATGGTAGACAAGTGCAGTGTTGAGGTGTAATAACTTGTGTCATCTATAGAGGAGTATGTCACAGAAGTTAATGTATTGAATGCAGAACTTAATCTTGGGATAAAAAAAGCCCTAATAGCTAAAGGCTAGGCAGCTCATGTGATACAGGCTTGAAGAAACCAAGGAAGTATTTGCACCTTGGATAAAGTAAACCCAGTTTTGGGCCCCAAATGGAACTTTTAATTTATCTTTATATATGGTACTTTAAAAAAGATATTGCTCTGTGTCTTTTTGCTGTTAAAAAAAAATACATTTTCTGGAACTCAATCTCTGAATTCCATTTGTCTTAACTTGGGTATTGTATGTGCCACAGAAGCTGTATTTCTGTACCTCTACATGTACTGGAAAGGACTATGCTGCTCCCCCAGGGTGACCATTATTGTGTTGATAAAGATGATTTCTTTTAGAGGAAAAAAGAGTGAGTTAACACACCCTGTCACGTTAAAGAGGATCTTTTGCATTGTTTAGTTTTCAACTAAACTGAGCAAACATTTACCTCTTATCACCTGGTTGTAGGATTATACAGTAATACACTTTATGAGCAGTTCTACTTTTAAAGCTAAGGGCAAGACATACTGCAGCATGGGAGTGGGAAGACGTTTTGAAGATGTATGGATGGCTGAGAGTGTTGGGGTATTTTGATTTGGGAATTTTAGTTAAAATAAATAAATAAAAGCTTTATCACTGGGGAAAAAAAGTAACAAAAATATACACCCCTGGTTACTTTGATTGTACTGTGATTTTTAGAAAATGCTTGATATATCATACAAGAAACTGATGAATCATTTTTAATATCCTGCAGAGTTAGGTGAAACTTTCCTTCTGATGTAATTTAGAGAGTCTTGTAACTTTTGAAATAAATGAAGGCCGTTTACACTTCTAAACACTTTAAAATGTTATTTAGTAGAACAGTGAGTAATTTAATCCTTAGCTGAAAAGACATAAATCAAGTCCTGACCCTATGCAGCAAATGTTAAAGGATTTGCCACAAGGTGAGTCCCCACATTTGTGGGAGATGAATAACACTTTCGGGACCTCTCTGGTTTAAATCATGTGTGGGAGGACATTTGTTGATGGCATACTCTTCTGCTGTTAGGTGTTTATTGTCTAGCTAGTTTGAAAAATCTGTTAATTTTTCCTGGTTTCTTTCTGAATTTCAGGACGTAGCCAAGTATGCCATCATCTTTGTTGCTGTGCAGTACAATGTCACCTATACCACTGGTGAGATTAAATCAAGTCTATTTTTTGTTTCTTGTAGAGAAAAGCTTAACTATTTAAAACTACTTTTTTTTTTTTTTCCCAAGACTTCAATTCACTTAATTTGTATAATATAGTAGAACTCATAGTTGTCTGCTTTTGGATTTACTAATACTGTATTTGTTGAAGCATTCTAGTGTTTTTTCTGTTGCTTGTGAGTAATAATGGGTTATTTTCCCCATAGTTAACATTGCTACTAACATGCATTTTAATGTGGAAAGCATGCATTCTTTCCAGGTTTTGATGCAATGAACAGAAGTTATCAACTAACAGAATGTTTTCATAATCTTCTATATGTCTCTTGCTTATTATTTTTTTTGTTATTAGTAAAAGATTTGTCGTTTATATCACATCATTATTCTGGAGTAACTGATGATGCTGATTACATCATGCTTTCCTTTTAAAAATGTTTGTACCTGCTGTACTATATACAGGATTGGTAAGAAGCTAGTGGAATTTCCTTATTTAATAACCAAAAAAACAACACCAAAAGCCCACACTTTTTTTTTGTTTTTTTCAGATGACAACAGTGAGCACATTCATTTCTATGAATATGGTCCAAAAGATGTTGCCACAGTCCTCTTCTACATGCTTGTAGCTATTAATCTGCATGCTGTAATCCAGGAGTGCATATTAGATGTAAGTTAATTACTGGGATATGATTAACTCTTATAAACATGTTATTTTTAGCTGTCAGTTGCTAAGAGTTTTTCTTCCAGGTAAGTGTAAGCCATAGTACAAGGAATGATTTAGCATTTAGAAGCCCTGTGATGATTGGTCCTTTTGTTCTTTGACAAAAATGCAAACAGACCTTGGTTAGTGGTAGACTGTGAGGTTAACGATCGTACTCAGTGATCTTAAGGGTCTTTTCCAAACTAAATGATTCTATGATATTTTTATAGTTTAATTTTCTCAGTTTACTAATGGTATAAACCACTGAATCTTTCTTAATATAATTTAGTTTTTCTGTAAAAACAGAGGTAAAATATTAATGCCCTACTCAGAGTATCTGTGAATGAGACCTGCTGCATTAAGTTGATAAGATCAAAAATGAGTATTACCGCAGTGGTGGATTTCTGTTTGTCAGCTGGGCTTCACTTCAAAAGAGGGAGCTCAAACTTCATTGGGTGCTCTTTTACACCAATTCAGTTGCAAAGTAAAATGAATTTGTTAAAGCCATTGTGAATACCATCTATTATTGCATGGTTTTACAATGTCTTCACAAATAGGTCATCCAATCCACAGAAGCTCTGATGTTTTTTAAGTGTGGAAAGAGATTTGAAATATTTGGAAGAATGTAACAGATAGGGGGGGATTTTTTTTTTTAATACCTTATCTAAATATTTTCCACGTGAACTTTATGATAGGGTTCACTCTTACTGAAGCTGACTGTTATGAAAAATGCCCATCAAGGTCTTTAAATGGTGGGAGCTGTGTATTTAGATTGAGGAATGGGAGATTTGGGAAGGAAAAAAAAAATCAAGAGTAAATACTAACTCCCAAATAGCCTTATTGGTTTAGAAATTACATTTATTGATCGGCTTTCTTTTGTTTGTAGAAAATTAATAGATGCCTGCATTTGTCAAAAACAAAGCACAGCAAGTTCAATGAATCGGGACAGCTAGCATTTTTCTACCTGTTCTCATTTATATGGGGAGCAAGTATTTTGAATGCAGTAAGTCACTCTATTTACTGTTTTTATTTAAAAAATAGACTTAAAAATATTAAGAAGGTCCTTAAATCAGTGGCCTTTTTCTTTAGGAAGAATTAATGATGAACCCAACCTCACTCTGGACAGATTATCCCCATTTTCGTATGCTGTAAGTGGGCTTTTTCTATATTTCTATTTTCTGATACTTGTAATCACTGAACTTTTAACTGCCCCAAATTTTAGGGAACTGCTATTAAATTAGTGACTTTGGAACCTTGTAAGAATGACAACTAGACAAAAATACTTTCTTCTGTTAGAAAACTGTCAGCTGCTTTACCCAGGGGTAGTTTTTGATGAATTTGATACCTACCTAAGAGATACTTAGGTGTTCTTACCTTTCTTTAACTTGCTCATGGTAGCTGAGTTAAAGTGAAAGTGGTTGCAAGATGGGGTATAGAATGAACTGAACTGTTTCACACTAAAGAAACATGTTTGTCAGACTGACAAACTAGATGGGATTAGAGCTTGATTTTTTGTTTTGTGTTGTTGTTTAGTCTGGTTTTTTGTTTGTTTGTTTTTTTGTGGGTTTTTTCTTTTTTTTTTAAATTTAAGATGACTTACAAAATTGTATTGTTTGGTTGCAGCTGCTCACACACACGCGCACGCACACATGGCCCTCAGTTCCACCCCTCTGTTTTTCTCCAGTGAGTGCGACAGAGGGAAGGGTGATAATAGGCTTTTTTTTTTAGGAAGGGACTTCCACTGATCACAGGATGTTTCTGTGACTTAAGTTTTATGGTGTAGGTTTTTTGTTGTGGTTTTGTTTGTTTGTTTTCTTTCCTAGTGTCTCAAAGTGATTCAGAACTTGCTATCAAGAACATGATGGATGCTGATTCAAAAAGCTGTCATCACAAAGTTGTGTTGTATTTGTGGTTCCTGTGATTTGGGAATCTTAAACCACAATGAGTCAGAATTAATTAATTTAGGATAATGGCATAAAATCTTGAATCTCGTATTGAAAGATTAAAACCTCATTATCTTGTGTTTTCTTGACCTGAATGATTGTTTAGTTTTCAGGTAAAATTCTTCTATATTTGCCAGATGGCCTATTGGCTTCATGCACTGCCAGAGTTATACTTCCAAAAGATCCAAAAGGTAAGAAGTTAGCAGTACTGTTAATTAAATGTCTATTCTTTCCAATTATATTAATATTTTTGTTTATATTAACTTTATAAATATATACATATAATATTTATATATTAGGTTCTTTCTATACTATTTACATTTTAATTGAAAAACAATCAAACCTAATGAATATGATATGATTTTTCTTTGGGAAATATAATTAAATTGTAACAGCATTTATTATAACTTCTCTAAATTTAGGAAGATATTCCAAGGCAGCTACGTTATATTTGCCTTTACATAGCTCATATCTCTGGTGCCTATATATTGAAGTAAGTATTTGCATGTCCAGTTTGAATAGAAAGATCAATTTTCTTCATAATTTCATCAAAATTTCTAACTTTTCTGGTTTATAGTTTGCAGCAGTTGGGGCTAATTCTGATGGTACCTCACTATTTAGTGGAACTCATTTTTCATGCCTCACGTCTTTTCTACTTCAGTGATGGAAACAAGCAAAAAGGGTAAGTCTTGCATGTAACATTCAGAGCTTTGCTTACTAATTGCATATAAATGGATTTGCATGTATGTAAAAGTACTGAGGTAGCAAACATCACTTGTTCTGTGTCCATTATGACCTGCTTTGAATTCACAAGCAAGCCATTGTCATTACATAGAGTCAAGGAGGCAAGTACACCTCTTCAGGAGCATCATCATTATCATAAGGTTTTACTGAAGTTTTTGCTAAAGTCCCATCTCAGATATCTATGGATTGGCTTCTGATTCTGTAAGTTGCCTGTTTGATTAAATGTTCATAAATGTTTTTATATAGGGACAGTTGTTTTTAAAAACCAGTTAATTGAAGAAGTAATAGAAGCAGCATTCCCTCTAAGTTCTTGTAGGCCCTTCCTTTTGGTAAGGTGAGAAAGGGAAGTAACTATTCAATAAAGGAGATGGTGTCTCAAAACATTTAGTTGATCATATGTCTTCAGTTATAAATCTTTTGAGTAAGATTCTCAACTATTCTGAGAATTATTGGGTGGAAAGTAGTGCATTTGAGAAAGAAAGGAGAGGAGGAACTGAGATATGTAACTGTGAGAAGCGCTGGGAAGGATTGGATACATTTAACCATTTGAATGCAAAGGCTTTTGTTCCTATAAATATAAAATAAAATATAAAAATAAAGCAGCCTTGTCCCATTTACATGTTCTTGTCTCTTATTCTTTCTTCCTTTTTCTAAGTGACTGCCCACCTGGAAGAGCTCATGAGATTATCATGAATGCCTTGCTTGCTTTCATGCCATCCATTATATATAGGCAGCCTACCTTGAGGGAGTGTGACACTGCTGCTCTTGCTGGTTTTTTCACAAGATTTGGTTGTATTGCTTCTTCAAAGCTAACACTTGAATAGGTATTCTGAATATTCTTTGCAAAAAAGCAATGTTTACTGATGGAAATAGGGGAAGTGGGAGAAAGTTAGCTTATCTTTCACTTGCATGTCATGATTAATTGTGAGGGTTTTGGAGCTATGGGCTTCTCTGCTTTTTGTTATATGCCATCCAAAAGCGTGAAGACTAAATATTCTGGTTAGGAGAATATACTTTCCTGTTTTATGAAGACTGTAATGGTCAGAAAAACAACTGTCTTTCTTCGCCTGTAAATCAGTTATCCCAAAATGAAGTCTTTTTCCTGGGGAAGTCTTAATGTAATGACAGTGATAATACCAATTTTCTAAATTCATTATTGTTCAGCTGAAGAAAACTGTTCTTCAGTGGTTTGGTTTTTTGTTGGGTTTTTGTTTTATTTGTTTTTACATCCTATAGCAAAAACTTCTAGATTTTGAAAATCTGCAGGATGGCATCTTTCTCTGTTAGCTATAAAGTGTAATAAATGTCATTTGTTACTTAGTAGCTCTCTGATTACCTTCCCTTCTTGTCCTATAAACATCTGTTTGTTAAAAATTACATGTATTGTCTTCATCTTCCAAAGGCTTAATAAGTGTGTATTATACCTTTAGTATCAGCTTTCTGGATTTATAGCATCACCATTACTTATAAATGGCTTACAGCATGAATGCCAACTTGAGATGCATCTTTTTGCTTCATTGTGGTTTCAAGTCAAAAGAATGTGTAGTGAGGAAGGACTGAATGTTTGCCAATGACCATGTTTTTCTGTAATTATTGGTCTCCTCCACAAACACTTCCCTATTGCTGCCACAAGAATTTTAATGAAAAATTGTTTGTACATTAGACTTTGTTGAAAAGAAGTGGACTAAAAGGAGAAAGCATATTAATTTCATTATTTTGTTTTCAGATTTACCATTTGGGCTTTGCTTTTCGTAACGGTGCGTCTTTTGACCCTAACTTTATCTGTCCTCACATTTGGATTTGGTCTGGCAAGAGTAGAGAATCCAGGTTTTTCCATAGCAGATGGAAACTTCAATGTACTCCCTGTGAGGTATAACAAGTCTAGTAGACATTGATGCTTGTATGATGTGGCACTTCAAAATACCTTCTAATTAAACAATCTGGGGTGATAATGTGTTTTGAAGAATTTCCCTGGGTAATGTTTCCCTCTTGAGTATTTAAGGGAAGAGAAAACCTGATTGCTTCTAGCAATATACTTACATATGATTTCCATTCACTGCTTGTGTGACACACCTTGTCTTGGGTAAAGCCTTCTGATACATCTTGTTTCCCACGGTGTGAAGACTTTAATTGTTTCAATAGTAGACTTTTGGAGAAAAAATCAAGTAGATAGAGATTTGCAGTCTATTTGTGGTTAACTGAAACTTTTATCTAACTATCTCCAAAATCTAAATTCTTATTAGGATTGGATGCCTGGGTGCTGTTTGTGTAACACAAACCTGGATGATGTGGAAATTTATAAATTTTCAGCTGAAGAAATGGAGAGAGCATATTAAGGATCAGATTCCAAAGAAAAAAATAGCTAACACAAAGAACAAACGAACAAAAAAGGAATCCAACAGAGGTCAGTGACATAATATTTTTAAAAAGTTGTTTCTAGGCCAGGTGTTTTTTATATCAGATGTATCATCTTACATCTTTTCTTGCTGTAAAAAAGCAAAAGTGTCTGTCTTTTAAGATGCAGAGAATATAGGTAATATTATAGCTTCTTCAACTGTTAGGGCATGTTGTTCTGTAGTTCCATATTGCTAATGGGACAGCACACAGAGTGCAACTGTAGTAAGTGTTAGTCCTGGGTAATCTTCAGAATTATTCACTGAACTTCTTGCTAATCTAAATGCAAGGGACATTTCATGCAGCTGGGCTCAAGGATTCCAGGGTTTTCTTTCCACTTTTGCAACATTGTAAAAGACTGAGTCAAAACCATTTTTGATTTAACTTCGGGGGGGGGGGGAAGTATAATCTGAAATACCTACTGTATTTCCTAAGTTCTATTTCTATTATGTTTCAGACCATTAAAATTAAGTTTATTTCACATGAAGCAAAACTGTATGTTCACTGCAATTTAAAATTACAGCTAACTTTGTCAATGGAACAGCAAAATGAGAAGATTGAGCATCGTCAACAGGAAAACCAAAACTAGTATGAGAAGATAAGCTAGTATCAGAAGACAACATTTGACAGAAGACTATGACTTAGATGGACACCACAGAGTTATTATTTGGATGTCTTATTATTTCAGTGGACATTATCAGGTTTTTTTTTTTTTTTTTAATGTCTTTGTTAATAACACTACATCTATGACAAGATAGTCTTTGATCTATCTTAAACCATCAGTCATCTTCAAATTTCACTTAGCTTTAACAATGAAAGCAGATGAATCAGTTTGAACTTCTGGTTCTGTGATCAGGAGTTGTTACATTTCTGTAATATTTGCAGAAAGCTGTCTAATCCAAGTTACCTGTCTATTCATTTGGTTTTACGAAATAAAAATTCCATACCAAAAAGATCCTACCACATTTGCCTGTTCCCCCTGTTTTATTCATCTTGCATGGACTAAGAGGTGTATCTGAAGTGGCCTGGTAAAAAAGCAAAGGTTGTTCTATACTTGATTTCAACTTAAAAATTACAGATTTAGAAAGAAGGCAAATTCTGGCAGGATATCACTGAACTTCTTTCAGTATAAAGATGAGACTGACATTTAGTAAAGATGCAAATTGTGTGCCTTGGGGAAAAACACTAGACTGCCTGTTGGATTTTCAGTGGACTGTGCTGTTTTGTATGGGGCAGGGGAAGAAAAGTAACCAGTTAATCTGTAGTAAAATCTTAGCCCTTTTGAAATAAAAGACAAAACTTCCAGATATTTCTAAGGAGCAAGCATTTCATGCTTGCAGTCATATGTGCTAGGTTTTGGGGGTTTTTTTCCCCCTCTTCCCCCCCCCCCCCCTCCAATTTCTAACTGCCGTGTCTTAAACTTTTCAGTCAACTCAGATGTTCGAGAGGTGCTCAAACAATATTGCAAAGAATCTTTCACCAAGCATAAGTTTTTTGTTTGGTTTATTTTTTTCTTTCTTAACATGTAGATAATTTATTTCAGTCTGACTCAAGGGTTTTATGTCTATGAAGGTATTAATTTGCTTCTTATGTGAACACTTTATCTGGATATAACTACAATATTAATGTAATTATATTATAAAAAGATTAATGGTATTTTCGTAAGTAACCCTTAAAGATCTGAGGCTTGTATCCCAATGTTGGGTAAGTTTCATGTACTCACTTTCTTATTTGCCTTAACTTTCTCTCTGTGCAAGAAGATTGTAGGATATTACATAAATTCATGCAAGCCTATAAATTTCTATTGGAGATGCTTACCATGGAGCTAGAATACATTTGCTAATATTTCTAATAAACTTGTATAATAATGAATGCCTCATTTGATATAAGTATAATGGCAATGAATACATTGTCTTGGTTTTAAAAGCAGAGTAATAGGAAAATTTCTTTAGCTGATGTATGTTATATTCTCTTCTTACTGAGGTTTTGAGTTGCGCACATGAAGTGAAATGGAGTGGAGGCTGTATGCTGGCATAGGGATGTGGACAATAGTGTTACTCTTGCTTCTTCGTGTTAAAAGTCCACCAAAAACTGAAATAGTTCAGAGCAGGTTCTAAAAATGCAGGATGTTGTCTGGGAGTTGGAGTTTTAAGCAAGTTCTAAAAAATGCTAGAATTTCTAAATGCCTGATCACGCTGAATGGTTTGTAACTTTGTAAATAATTAATTGGTTTCATTATTTTGTTGATAAATGAATTGGGATGGAGGAGGTAATGTTTATATTGTTTCTTAATGTTAAAATAGGCAGCTGCATCTACTTAAATTGAAAGCACATTGATACTGATTTTCTTGAACCATCTGAATGTTGACTTTTACCACCAAAAAATAAATAAATTTAGTGGTTAAAGAAATGGCTGAAACAACACTGATGATGTGAACTGTGAAATTTCAGATGCTTGGCTTTAAGCCTCAGCAGCTGCAACTAAGCTTATGAATTTACTGATGGTGAGCAGAGAGAAATATTTACAAAGTAATATTGTTGTAACATGTATTTATTACAATTATCCCCTAAAATTTTTGTATACAGTTACTCTTCCAGTGAAACCAGCAAGCTACTCCAGATTACATGGACTAATGTGTCACTGTCTGATGGCAACAAATATACTAGTTTGGTTTTAAATCCCCTTAAGATATATTTCCTTTTCAGTTAATCAACTTGTTTGTCCTTTTTCTGATAATTAGTGTTGAACTGATGTTGTATACATCATGAAATACGAATTCACATAAATAATATTTAATCATTGTATATACTAAAATTCTTATTTAGTGAAAGGTTGCTGAAAATACCATAAATTATTTTGCCAAAACACTAGTTTGTTTTGCAGTCTTTGTTTTAAACTGTTTTACATGAGGATTTGTTGACTGTATAATGTTGATTTAATGTATAATCAATGATCCACAGCATGACCCATATTTTCAGTGTAAGGTTCTGATTATTCACTTGGTAAAATACTGCCAAAGAAAACTTTCTCTGTTTAAAAAAAAAACATAATTCTATTACAATATATTTCTGATGCATCTCACTTTACTCTCTAGTTTTGTTTCATTTCCTTTGTTGCATTAAATAATCTGTTTCATTATTATGCTAAATGAGTTACTCTTGTTAGCCTGGTCAATTAGGCAGACTAGGTACTCAATCTGAATTGCTAGTCTGAGAAGAAGTTGTATAAGTATTTTGGATTTACTTAAAAAAAAACGAACAAAACCCAAACAAACCAAAACCAAAATATGCTCCAGTTCAATACTTTTACCCATTTCCTATCAATGCTGGTTTTCTTTGCTTCTTTTTCAATGTAAGAACAACTTTTCAGTCTCTGTGATGTCTATATGATAATTTCAGTCTTTTGTACACCAGGTATTCTACACTCCAGCCAAGCAGTCTGCAATCAATCTGCTGCAAACGATGTTAATGTACAGAAAATATATTAATAATAAACTTAAAATTTTTCAGTCATCAGAAAGTGCCAGTTCAGCACCAGAAAACCTGGTAGTAATGTGATGAACCTTAGTTCTGCTTAATCTACTTAGGGAACCCCGAAATAGTTTCCTTATGCATATGAAAAAAAAAAATAGCAAAGAATTTTTGGACTTGTTGTCCAAACAGACATTGATCTTGGAAAATTTGGGAGACAAATCAATTATGGAGAGATGCCCATGTGAAAGAAAAAAATCAATTTTTTGGAGAAGAAAAATAGATGACAGGAAATGATGACTGACTGGGTTAGTGTCACAATAAAAATGAATGGTAGTGTCCAAAAAGTGATCTGTGGGTAATGTTGCCCTAAGTCTGTGCTTCCATTGGCCTTTTTTTTTGACTGAGAACATGTTGGGATCAGATTGGATTTAATTAGTATGTTACATAAATTCAGCTGAAGGTCAAGTATGTCTTTTGTGTGTATCTTCGGTCAAATTCTTAAGGCATTTAGGGTTCTAAAGACTGCTTTAAAAGGAATAGGCACCAGCAGGTGGAGCAAATAGATTAAAATGTTAAATGTTAGTTGTATGGCTTCATTTACTATCATCAGCTTTTATGGTAAGTACAAAAATGTAGGGGGAGTGTCTTATTACTTTTTGTAAAGCAGTACATATCAGTGAAAAAAGAAAGCACTTTATCACTGTATCCTTCATTATATAAGGTCAGAGCTAACTTTGAAATCTGTTTAGGATTTCTGCAACAGGAACCAAAGGTTAAAGGGGGGGGGGGGAGATGTACAATATTGACAGCTGAAGTTCTGTATCAGTCTTGAGTCTAAGGTGTCATAGATACAATGCGAGTGCAATTTGAATACCTTATGGTCTAAATGGAAGAAATATGAATAACATGTTTTTAATTTGGGCAAACTACAACAAAAAAACCCCAACACAACTAAGGTCCCATGTTCCTGCTGCCTCTCATTCCTCTCATTCCCCTATTCCTCCCAGCATACTTCCTTTGGGTTTGCCCTCGTAAATGCTCTGTTATAATTCATAGTGGAAGAAGAGAATAACCTGCAGAAAAAGATTTCCTGGAATGGAGGAAGGGGAACTGTTAAACAGCAGCTACCTCACGCTTTCAGGACCTCATTCCTCTTAAGGTACCCTGAAAGCATGAACTCTCTTCTGTTGTGATAACATGACAGGAATCTGTCTCTACCAGTTGGTTAAATTTGAGTTCATAAGTACAAACAGACATTTATAACTGGTAAGTTCCTGTGTAGTGTAACTGCAAGGTAAAAACCTACGGTGGAGCTAATATTTCTAGAACCTGATGTAGGTGAATTTATCTCTGGATTATGTTGTGTGTTTGGTTTGGTTTTTTTTTTAGTGGTCCTTTTGGAGGTAGCTGGAGGCTCATATTGTACCAGTAACTAGTGGTTGGCATATTTTGTGGTTGTTATTTGGGAATTAGTAGAAGGTGTACTGAATGGCTGTACATGTTTGTCCATCTTGAATACTAACTGTAGCTGTATGGTTCCTGTAGCGGGCCCTGGATGAATAGCTTGCTCCGTGCATTTTTGTTTTTTCGCACTTAGTAAATTTTCAAAATAAAAAGAACGTTTTTATAGGACTGCTTTAGAAGTACCTAAACCTGGGGTGTATACTGTGTTCTCTAGACACCCTGGTTTAGTCTGTTAAGTTTTAAATCTCATAGTTTATGAGAATACTATTTCTGGAAGCAAACTGGCATAGGAAGGTTACATTCTCTTAAGTCCCTCGTCCTCCATACCCTTGTTTTGTGTCTTTCTAGATGGCAAGGGAACTGCTGTTATGAGTTAGTGGGGAAAAACATCTTTGATACATACCTTAAGTAGATATACTTAAGTATATACCTTAACTGAAGCTATTCACCTTTTTTAACTCTTATCCCAACGTGTTTGTATCTCATTAAACATTGACTTAAATACTTCTCCTTACTGAAATGCAGTACTTGGTGCTCAGCGTCGCTAAAGGCTGTTTGTGGAGCATTTGCTGTAACGCTCAAGGCGGCGGCATGAGCACGTGCTGTGACACCTTATTGTATTTTAATCCTCCGTGCGTTTAAAGCGCTCTCCGTTGCATCCTCGATCGCTGCGGCTCGCGGGGCCGCTGGCAGCTGCAGCGCTTGGCAGCGGGCAGGGCGAGTGCCAGCCTCGCCTCCAACCCACCGGCCCCTGCGAGTGGCGGGACGGGCGCTTCCTGTGAGCCCCTTCCTCGCCCCCCGCGGGGCCTGCCCTGGGCGACTAAGCGCCGGAAAGCGGCAGCGATCGATCCCGAGGGGCTGGGGCCGCAGCCAGGCTGAGCCCGGTCGGCTTCGCAGCGGGAGCGGCCCCCTCGGCCGCAGGGGCCGCTGGGAGCGGGCGGGCCCAAGCGGGTGCTACAAGTACCGTGACGCCCCGTGCGGGGAGAGGGCGGGCTCCGCGCGCCGCCGCACTACAGGCCCCACAATGCCGCGCGCCGCCCGGGGGCTCCTCTGGCGGAGGCTGGTTCCTATTTAAATCCAGGCAGCGAGGAAAATGGCGGCGAGAGGTTGAGTGTAGGGGAGCCGGGGAGAAGGAGACGTCGCCGAGCTTTGGCCGCTTTCCCAGGTGAGTGGGGTTTGGAGGGAGGGAGGGAGTAACGAGTGGAGGGAGGAGAGTTCTAGTTGTCGTTCCCCTGCTTTTAGCGCTGGGGTGGGACAGGGATGGGGGAGGGAGGGCTGCCCCTTGCCGGCGAAGGGAGCAGCCTGGGGCTGGCCCTGAGGGGCGGCTCTCTTCTCTCCCTCTCGTCCCCCTCCCCAATATGGATGTGTCTCCCTGAGGGGAGGAGGCAGGGGAGCGCAGACGGCTGGCGTGCGAGCAGTGATCCCGGCGCTGGGGATGAGGGCATTCCCGGGGCACGGTGTGAATGCCTTTGCCTCCCGCTAATCGCTGTAACTTCAGCGCTGAGTGCAGTTAGGAGGGGGCATTCCTGAGGCAGCGGTGGGAGACTGGCGTGTGCAGCCGAAGGCTTCCCGTGTGGCTGTGTGATGCATAGCTAAGTGGGGTGAGTTCGGGTGGAGGTTCCTCCTGTAACAGTGGGAGACTTGGGGCTCGCTATGGATTTGTGTTTAGAATCGTCTGACCCTCAGTTCCTCAGCCCGAGGAGAGGGTGTGTGGGGGCGAAATACCTGGGCTAGAATGGCCCCGTCTGCCATTCATCTGGGTTTATCTGATACCGAGGCGGTTCTAAAGACCTCGCTACCTGCGTTCTTCTGACTGTGCTGTAGCCTCGGTAAGTTTCGGAGGTGACTTCTGGCTCCTTGTTCCTGGTAATAAGGAAAGGCATGAGAAATGCTGCGAGAGAAAGGTTGATTTCTATGCCTCTTATCCCTCTGCCTCGTAGCTGTAACAAAACTATACTGTTGACTGATGGAGATGAGAAATTATTTTTTGGGTTTTTTTTTTTTTTCATGTAAAATACTACTGTAGGTGTTAGTGATTCTGGGGCATAAATGGGGTGAATATGGGTGGGGATGTTGTCGGAGGTTGACATAATTCCCAGAGTCCTCTTTGTTTGATTCTAAAGTTGGTTCTGTTTGTGGTTTCTGCTCCTACTCTTAAGTGCAGTCAGGTTTTTCTTTTAAAAGAGAAGCTTTCCACTTAGTCATCTTAGCCAGTGAACGCAGTTTTAAATCCGTCTCCTATTCGGACAGTATCTCCTTCCTCTTTAAACTGCTGAGAAAAAAAAAAAATCCCATTCCGCCTTAATCTTTTAGATAAAAGTTAACAAAAGATATTGTGTTGGATTCTATCTGGAATAGCAAGAAAAAAGTGAAGCAAATCTTAACTGTGAGAGACAGTAATGTCTAGCTATGTAGTATTTGTAATACAATTAAACCAGACTAAGCTTGAAATTCTATCATCACTATTGCAAAAATAAATATTTTCTCGTGAAATATTTCCAATTTATAATGAGCTGCTACTTGTGAGACAAAGATGTGTGTGTTCTAAACGTGATTACACGATAGCTTCATAGTAACAGATAGTGTCCGAGTGAAAGCCCCAGCATGAGAGCTTGGGTTTAGAGGAAACGGACAAAATTGCTGGTTGGAGTTTTTTTCCTTTCCTGGTTTTGGTTGGCATTTTCAACTAGACTGTGTGATAATACACAGTAATTGCATTGACTGTTAGTTGTTGTAATGGGCTGTTTAGCTGACTGTTGTTCAGAATTTCATTCAACTCTGTTACTACTACTATTTTTTTGTGTGTGTACTAATACTAAGGGGTTTGCTGCTGTGATATGAAGATTGGGGGATAGGGGAAGTGATAGCATGACAGAATAAACCCAGTGTTCAGCCTTGCTTTAAGTATCTTTCCTTATGACAGTGTGCTATTTCCAGTATGCTTTTATTTGGCATGTGAGTTGTGTGGCTTTGGGGTTTGTTTTATTTTTTTTAATTATTTTTTCCTTTGAAACCCCTGTTCATCCTGGGTTTGGATTTATTAACTTGGAAGTTTGCATTGTCTGCTTTCCTTTTTTTTTTTTCTGTAGTATAACTGAGAAAATTGTGTAATTGAGATAAAATGCAGAGTAGCAAGGACAAGAAAATCTGTTTTACAATAGAACATTATATTTTCATCATGGTTTTTTTCTTTTTCGTTAATAATGGACAAGAAATCACAGTCAAAGCCTTAAAGAGTAATTCTTATGTTACAGGTGCATAGACATGTTTGGGGTTGGTTTGTTTTTTTTCTAAAGAACTCTGAGAAAGAAAGGGTGTCTTGGTTATATTTATCTGCAAAATCAACCCACTGGTAGCATGTAAAATGATATTGGACACTACAGTCTGACATGAGGTTGCTTCAACTCCTGCATTTAAATGAGTCTCCCTTTAAGAGGTGATCTTGAATGACTGTGATACAGGATATTCTGCATTATGCTCATGGAAGCCTTTTGCTTACGAGTATTTAGAAATATCTTAAATATTCTTCCAATGTGTGTTTATAAAAAAAAAATAAAAATGGAGGTGAGATGGATGGGAGGAGTAGTGTTCTTTATGCCAAGGATAGGAGAGGGTGGTGAAGAATATCTAAACCTGAATGCTGGGGCAGCATGCCTGTGTGCGGTTTTTAGGGTGGGTGGGTTTCTTGTTGGTTTTTTTTGTTTGTTTGTTTTGTTTTTTGAGGGGTTTTTTTGCTTGTTTGTTTTGTTTGTTAATGTGGTTAGATCTACTGATGTTTCTAAATGTAACATATTAGCAAAGAGGCGATTGTGAAAAAAAATTAACTGCTGCTGATTTAAATCTGGTATGGAATGTATTTCCACTCTGGTTTTATATGCTGCCTTTAGTTAAGGAAAGGTACATCAAAGCTTTTTTACCCTGTGTAAATGGGATGTATGCTTCACATCAACCCTATTGCTTTAATATTACTTTTAACTGGCAACCTGGTTTTAGTTGACAGTTATCAATAAGCAGATTTTTCTTTGAAGTGAAGCAAAACTACCTTGCTTCCAAACTCAATCTCATGAGGGATTTTTAGTCTTTTTTTTTTTTAATGCAGTGTGTGGAAATATTGTTGGTGAGATTCCATGCTTTAAGATATAGACACCCCTTTTTCTATTATGTTCTCTAGAACCAACCTATTTCTGACATTGTACAGAGGTAAGGAAAAGGCAATTGCTTAAGACAGTGTGCTATTGAAATGAGGGAGAAGGGGGTGCTATTGAAATGAGGGAGAAGAGGGCCATCATTGGTTTGATTGCTCCTTTTGCTTATATCCTGGAAAGTCTGCCCTGTTACTGCTGATGATAAGCTTAGGATGTGATGCAAGTCACCTACTTCTGAAGTTGTGACTGCTTTTGCAATATACTTGAAGTGGAGGTGTAAGGTCACCTCTACAGGTATCTATCTACCTGTAAGTATTCCCTGATTTTGTGTGCTTTGAGGGGGTGTATATATGTGTGTGTGGGTTTTTTTCTTAATTTTTGGTCATGTCCCCACCTTCTCCCCCCTTTTGCCACCTTTGTTGTTAAATGTGAGACTGTTCAGGTCAAGTGTAGCTAAACTGTTTGTCAAACATGCTTTGTTACGTTATGGATCATTGCCACATTGGAAACTTTATTTTAAAGGCTTTGTTATTCTCAGGTTCTTTTTTGAAGATTACAAACAACGGTAGTGTCATGACTAAAAGTCTAAAACCATCGTAGCTGCATTTTATGGACAAGATTGTTCTCAAAATCTGAAAACACTGTAAGAGTCCTCCAGAAAATGTTGTAATTGTTAGGTCGGGGCAAGCAATTTTTCACCCAAGTTGTTACACATGTGGCTAAACTACACAGCAGTTTGGCCCTGATTTATCAGGTGCACCTGCAAATGGGGGAGGAGGGAGAGGAGGAAGGCTGCAGAACAATCCAACCGTTATACTGCTAGCCATAATGACTAGCACCTGCCAGCCTTGGCCAAGGAGCGCATTTTGTCCCAAAGCCTGAACCCTTTACCATTTCCACACTTCCATCCGTGTCAAGATGTATCAGAATCACGTAATGAGCTATCGGGTATCGCAGGTACACCCAGAAGGGCTTTCAGAGGTGTGTGTTCAAGGTAGGTTTGTCTGTGGAGTTACGTGGAATATTTGGTATGTGATCTCTGAGTTATGGAGAATTTCTTTCTTCCTGTTCTCTGCTGCATGCAAGTGAGAGAATGAGTTGTCAGCTTTTTCAAATGTAATATTGAAACAGGTTGCATGGCTAGAAATGTCACCAATATAATGTGTTTCTCTTGGGTAGTTGTAGCCTTATGCTTTTTTTTTCTTTTTGTGGCAGTGGTAGGAGAGGGACTGAGTGCAGTAGGGCAGAAAAGTACTACTTCTGTCCCTGGCCTTGGAGACTTTAAGGCTGTTTCATATATGGATCTAACTTGCTCTTTGGGCTTTGCTTTGTTTGCTAGAATCTCCCTATGGCTATGTGTGCTTTTTTCTTGTAAACTTTTAGGTGGAATAGAAGGAGATGCTCTGTCTTTTGTGATACTAGTAGTTTTCTCTCAACAAATGCAAATGGTAAAAAAGAAATTTTCTGGAGTACCTTAAGTCATCCAAACATGATTTTGAAGGACACCACAAATATCAAAGAATTAAGAATGGCCTGTGTTCCTTTCAACAAATACAGTTCTTATATTATTTCTAATGGAAATCCTTTCTAATGTCTTCTTCAACCTGGGTTTTGCTATAGTTACAAATACATGCGGAAAAGCAGTTGGTGAATGTGGGAAATGGAAGAAAAATATTCTTGGGAAAAACACACAAACTAGGGAAAACAAGCCAAAATCTGTTGTCTGAGGACTATTTGTGAGTTGTCTTTGCTGAAGAAAACAACTGGCAGGTTAGGTGTTTGCCTGCCCCTTCCAGTGTACCAGGGTAGAATAAAGCAGATCAGCATGTGTGTTCAAAACAATTGTCAAAGACTTTCAAGAAAGCCTACATTTAATGTTGAACATTTATTTCCAATGTCAGTGTTTGTCTGGGTCATATGTACAACAGAATTGTAATTCAGGACCTTTTTTTTTCCTAAGGCAGTGGTAGCAAACCTGTTACTTCCTATACTGCACTCCTTCCAAATGTCTTAGAATACACATTTCTCTTTGTAGTTGATCACAAGCTAGAAAAGACTTGAGTGTCACCATGCTGTGTCTAGGGAAGCATCTCTCTTCCCACTACAGAACCAAGTCGGGTAGAGTTGTGATGATATCATATGATGCTGTAGTAATGTTTTCTTGGAGGTAAGAGGAGATCATTTTTATATGACTACAGATGTGCTAAATGTCCTTCCTTCTCTAAATTCATCAACATGTGATTTTGAACTTTAAAGGAAAAATATGGCTTTATTCCAGATAATATAGTATGCTTTTATAAACAATTAAAATAGTATCAAATGCTTGACATCTTTACCTAATGAAGAGGGAGGGTAAGAGCTTTGAGTCAAAGGGTGTGCCATAATGCTTAATGGGAAACGTTTTAAAGTTATTGGTGGCTTTTCTTCACAATGAAAGCTTTATGTTAAATATATTGTCTATATCATAACTTTAACTCAGTGGCTTCAGGTAAGGTATTAAAATACAAGTTATGCTGTCCTTCCTAGGCTCTCGTAACTGTAAGCTAAGAGACATCAAGCCCCTCAGGAGGATTTGGCAGAGATTTGAAAAAACAACCCATCAACCCCTTCCAATTCTTGATTCTTTAAAAACCAGTATGGAAGTTTTAAACTCCTGTATTTCTAGAAGCCTGAAGTTTAATAACAATTGTAACAAACTTGAGAATTCATGTGTATGTATATTTTGAAGGCTATAACTTGCTGATAAAGCTCCCAGCATACAAGGTGGTGCAGTAGTGAGATCTGTTAGCAATGAGCTGCATGGTAAAGTCAAGCAGACTGTTGCTTATCCCATGCTTTCTGAACTATATGCACAAAGTAAGCATATAAATATATATACATTGTTCTGCAAGGACAATGCAAAGCTGCCTCACTAGCACCAGTCACTGCAAAACTCCTGTTGTAGTTGTCTTATTCACTCTTTTGGAGACTCACTGTTTTATTAGAGACTTAAAGACTTGGGAAGAAATGTGAAAAATAGTTGAAGTGTTTCTGATGTTTTCACTATGCCAAAGAATGACTAAGCAATGAAAGCTTACAGTAGTGATGTACTTTTTTTTTTTCCATTTTGTTCATCTGAAAGTCTCTGTTTTTTTTGTTTTTCTAAGTCTTAAGCAGGTCTGTTACTGCTCTGAGCTGTAGTTAGAGCACAAGATAGTAAATGTTGAAGCATAAGAAGACATAAGTAGCTATTTCTACTTTGTATTGGTAAATGAGCAGTAAGCTCTAAGGGTGCTATTTTATAATTTATTTTCTATGTAAATGAATGAAATGCAACTTTGTAAAATTTTGTGAGGACAAAATCTCTGGCATGTAGATAAGCTGCTTTCTTGACTTGTGTAACCTCTCGTTCACTTTTTTCTTTTAGACCTGTTGTTATTTTTAAAAGACTTTTACTGCTATAGGTGTAGAAAGGAGCCTTTCTAGAGTGCATGGGTTTAATGTTTTATTAGCTTCTATTGGCAAAATATTGAGAATGTGTCATTTACATGTAGATGTGAAGTCAAATCCAACTTCCAGTGCGTATTCAGTGTGAGAAGTTTGGTTATAAAATCACTTATGCTCAAAGTACCTCACTCAGCTTCTGCTTAACTCTTATATAAGTGATCCTGGAAATCCTAAGTGTCTTTCAAAAGCTTTCTTACTTAGTGTGAATCTGAGGAAATTATTCTTCTGGGAAGTCTCACAGCCTACCTGGATAAATTTTTTCTAAGACTTTTTTGAGACAGCTGTTGAGTGTACACGTGTGTGTGCACAATCAATGAGGATGCAGAAGTGCTTCTTTGTTTCTTGCAAGCTTATGGAAGTAGCAGTAAAGGTTCAGAAAGTAATTTTATCCTCTTAGTCACAATGATGATTTAAAAATGGTTATCCATTCCTAGCAGGTTACATCTTAAGGAGATGATTTAGAACAAAAAATTGCAAATTCTTTTTTTGCCAGTGACTTGGGTGGATTTTTTCAGACCTTATAATAACTTTTCCCTATAAAGGCTGGGCTAAAGAGGTTAGATGGAAATAGGGAATTATGACTTGTGTTGCACTTATGTGCTCTGTCCATCTTTGCGGCTGCAGTGAACTAAAGCAGACATAGCAGCATCTTTTCTTGTAGTACTCTCTTGGTTTTATCTTCTATGGAAGGCTTTTTTGTTGTTCAGAGTGAGAATTTCTGGCTTAATGGACAGACCTTAGCACAGGGCCGACTAGAGGACCACACTTTAGCTAATGATGTTAGGTGTGTATGGATTTTTAATCCTGTTAACCAGTACTTAGGCCATTTGCCTGGCTCACTTCTAACTGTTAGGTGCTATAAGAGAGAATTGTTATGTCTTAACTGTTTAAGAAGGAAGTTTATAAAAATATTTGCTCTAAGTCGTACTCTGCTGTACCTCTCATTTCAGCATAATTTTCTAGTAGCCTTTTAAACAAGAAAATAAAGAACAAATGGATTCAAGACATTTTAAAGGTTTCTTATTTGATAGTGTACCATTCCAATGCCATGTGCTGCTGTGTGCATTGTTCTTCCTTTGTAAATAACTTGTTTCTCCACATGTAAGTTTTAGTTTCTCATTAAAATCTCTGAATAGAAAACTGAATTTTTAGGCAGTCATTGGTAGAATCCCTTCTTAATAAATGCTTAAAGTGTTCATCTAGTCATAGCTCTAAAGGCAACAAATGCAAGAGTATTTGATCTGTAAATTGTTTTCTTCATTGAAATGGAACAAAATTAGCACCTCTGTTAACCTAGAATGTCCATTTGATCCCCCCTCAAGAGGGAGGCAGTTCTTCTGATCAGTGCACAGAACACTGGAAAAAGAAAACATCTGCACTGCCTGGAGTAGCTTTTGAAGACTTCTGTGTTACACCTGTGGCATTTCTGTTGAAGCCCTGCATCTTTTGGTGATGCGTGTTCATAGCTCATCAACAAGACTTGCAGAGGTGAGGTGTAGAACCAGGGCCTGTCAGACTTGTGTTGGCTGCAGTAGAAGGTGGTAGGGATGATGAGTGGGATCCAGTTTTGATGCAAAGTAAATGCAGATTTGAGGACATTTAAGGAGAGCCATCACTTGATAGGGACAGAATAGTTTGCATTGTCGTCCACTGTCCTGAACTGCTTTGTCTTCTCTTACCCATCTGTCTGTAGCTGGATCTCAAATGACCTCTATCAAGAGATCAATACGTAGTATGATAATATTCCAGACTGGCCAAGCGATGCTTTTGGAATATGAGCAAAGTGGGTTTTTTCTCCCCCTTCTGCATCTTAGCCCTGCTTTGTATTGATGGCACTTTTGCGTAAAGATTCCATCTAGGCTGAAGTGGAAGGCTAGTTGAGCTGTGTATTTGAGAGAGCTGCTTTTTTTTTTTTTTTTTAAATCTTTTACAGCAGTGGAAATTTCCAGGCTTTTTTTAAAAAAAAAAAAAAAAAAAAAAATTAAATTTTGGTCTAATAATTTTTTTGCAATAAAAGGAAAAAATGAAAAGAAACAGCAACA
>WTSP01006434.1:6674-28550 GCA_025331215.1 Actenoides lindsayi | reverse complement strand
AAGGAATTATATATATATATATATATAAATTGTATATCCAAATTAGAGTGCAACCCAAACCCACCAAGCATTATCCTCTTTGCACCCGCTCTAAATTCAGGAGGATCCAAAGGAAGGGGAAAAGTTGAAATCTACTGTTCATGAAATATTTCTAAATCCATTAAATTCATTAAACACACTTCCATTTTTGTCTGATTCTCCTGTAACTCTCCTTCTTAAAAATTAATAAAGAAAAGGCTATATCAGATGCTCTCCCTCTTTGCTATAAGCACTTCTATTTCCTCACCTTCTCTCCAATGTGCTGGCAGTTCCTGCCATGAGAAAAGAGGGGAACATTTGCTTGGATGAAACTTCATATGCCATGAGAGCCATATCCTGTCTGTGGAGCTAATCCTGAAACCCTGGGACCGGGACTCTTTATTTCTGATGTAAGGGACTGTTCAATAACAAGATCCCTGGGGGAGTTTAAGACACACACACCAAATCCCAGTGAAGTACAGGAAAACGTGCAAAGGCAACTGGCCCCTCAAAATGTGCCTCATTTGTATGATTTGTGTTAATTTTCTGATTTATCATCTTAACTGGAGCTGGTGGCCAGGAGAGGAGAGGAGTCAGGGGCAGCTAATAGCACATGAAGTGCTGCTGCATGAGGAGCATTTTGGGGAGAGCTGCAACTGGGCTGGGGGATGTTTTTAATTAAATTGGATCCTTAAAAGGCTCCTTTTGATGAAATGCCAAAAGTTGGAGCACTAGATAATGAACCAAGCAATTCAGGTGAGATGTACATCATCTAACCAATGGAAATGACTAAATGAACTGCCCTTAACTCATCAACAGAGCTACTGAGAGATCTGCCAGCAGAAAAGATGATTGCACAAAATCTCTGCTTTTTAGCTTTTCTCCTGGCTCTGATGACCTCCTGGAAATCCCTGTGTGGCCTCCCCTGCAGCCTGAAGGACCAGGGCTATCAACAAACCTCCTTCTTGCTCCTTGGAGACTGCCCCACTGCTGGGACCCTTGCTGCCAGGGTGAAGCCTTGCCTTCAGTGAAAATGTTTCCTGATGCTCCTTGTGGGTGAGTTTCACAGGAGCTTCAAAATTAAAACATTAGAGAACCTGACTGTGGTTAATTAAATAATACCTGCCTGAGCAGGAACATGACCACTCCACCACATCCCTCCCTAACTCCAAAGGACACACAGATGCTGCAGGTGAGTCCATGTGGTGACACTTCCTATGGGTCCTCCACTGGAGACCCAGGGCTTCAGGGTGGTTTTTCGAGCTTAAAGAAAGCCTCTTCCTACACATGGCTTCACTGAAGCTTCTAAACACACTATTCAGTTGACTTTAGTTGTTGCTGCTGAACTGTCGCTGTTACGTGTTGTTTATGCTTTGCCCACTAAGTGGAGCTGGGGACTCTCCCATGCTTCCCCTTCTGGAATGGCGCCAACACATTCATTTTCCTCCCCAAACAAAGTGAAAGGGTCGTCTGCTGGCACCGTGGCTGCAGCTCACACAGACCCATGCTGGCCCACAGCTCCCCCACTGGGGATGGTACATTGCTTGCTTTCTATCACAGAAGTTTGAAGTCCTTCCCCTTTTTCTGTAGAAAGGATGTGAGCCTGAACCCAAACAATGTAGCCCTGTGCAAGTGAGCACAGGGAAGTCCAACGCTTCTGGAGGGTGAGGAATACCAGAGGTTCTTGCTTTAACACTTTTTTGCTTCAACTTTTTTTCACAAATTCCGTTAATTAACCTTTCCAGTATCTACAGGTACTGAAATAAATCTCTATTAACACAGGGACTTTCAGGAACTTCCTCATAACTTGGTCCTCTGCTGTGTTTTTAAAATCTGTTTTATATAAACCACCTAAAAATACCTACAGCGTGGTACGGCAGGTCAGCTACAACAGTATTCCTGTTATTTGCCATGAAGATAATTCAACCATGAAGGCAGACTGTTTGCGTTGCTAGAGACCATCCAACATCTGTACAAGCTTACACATTCCCAGCGAGACTTCCCTGGGAATCTGGAAAAGCAGCTGATGATTAATTCATCTACACACCACCACCTTTCCTCCTGACAAAGGTCACATCAGTAATAACCTCAGAGGAGAGCAGAGTGTGTCTCTAGAGAAAATAGAGGACATGGAAATAAAGCAGGATAAAATTACAGCTTTACAAAATTCATTGCATTACTCTGCAATGGAAAGATAATTAGGAAATTGGTTTTGTGATTCGTATCTAGCTAGGCAGGAGCCATGTCAGGAACATGACTTTAATTTAACCTAATGCTGCAGTATCGAAATATGGTTTGCAATATTTGTATGCTCAGGAATCAGATACTCCCAGTGTGCTGCCTCTCCCCTCCCTGCCCCTTCTCCCCAAATCGCCATCGCAGACAAAGGCATTTGGAGATGACCTGCACAACAGGAACAACGGCTCATGTTCTTTAGTGCTGTTTGCAATGATGCAGGTTCAAACTGAAATAGCTGGGCAAGTGGGATTATTTTCCATGAACCTGATTATAATTTTTGAGACTCACTTTATTATGATATGATTTTCTAATTGATGAGACTGGATAAAATCCATTGGATCACCGAAACTTTATACTGAGACAGGTCCACATGATGCTCTTACCCAGAGCAGCCTCTGAAAAAAAATCTCTGATGTTTCCTCCTGAATGTCCCTTTCCTGGCAGTCAAGCTTGTAGGAAAAGTTCAAGCCCTTAATTAATTTATACCTAACCTTGCCCTATATTAAAGGAAATAACTGCATTCAAATTATGTCAGCACATTAACTGTGTTGACTGAAATAATGATTTGTAAACAAAGCGTATTTGCACAGTATATATATCTTATGGTTGCCTCTGCAAGGGTTTTCTTTGCAGACAAAATATTTGGTGGGCAAAAATGCACAGTTCCTCATGGAAACGTTGTCCCTGGAAACCACACTACTGACACGCGACGAGACAGAAATATGTTACCCTGCATATGTTATCACTGCATAATAACCTGCGGATGAGCAGTACACCGAGTATATTGATGTATAGTTTTTCAGTTTCTGAAACAATTTCCACTTGTTTTTCAGCGATCACTCTACAGATACACGGCAAACAATGAGCTCTCTCTAGTGTGCAATGAATTTAATGAATTTAGAAGTACTTAAAGAATAGTAGATTTCATCTTTTCCCCTTCCTTTGCATCCCAGACTTTAGAGTGACTCAAAATCTCTTCCAAACTTAAAATGGGAGCTTCTTTCTCGATAGTGGTCTGGACCAGCATACAAGGCATAAACCAGGTCCACCTTAAAATGCAATAGATATATGCTGAATGTTATGTACTTAAGTAAGCTAAAATGAGAAATATCCTTGTAGTCCGATCCTTTTAATTTGAGAAAAATGAAGATGATTTCATAGAATGGAAAATTTGCTAATATATTGAAACATGTTGTCATTATTGTTTTATTGCCAGTTATTGCAGGGCTCTTATCAGCACATCCACTTGGTAAATGAATAAACCCTTTCATGAGGCAGCTCTGGCACAAATGCTGCACTAAGTGTAGGATGGGAAGATCGAGCAGAGCTGCAGGCAAGGCAGAGGATGTCTGTCCTGCCCGTTGGGACCCACCAGCAGATACGTGTCTGTCTGAGCAGCACTGCTGTCTCTGGAGGCTTTACACAAAGCAAAGGGATTTGGTGGTCTAAAGACAAACAGGACCACATCCAACTGCTATACCCTTGACCTGCCCATTCCAGGCAAAACCATTGCAGGAGCAGGTGTCACCCCAGCCACTGGTGGGGGTGACAGAGAGGGGGCACACGCTGCTGGCTCTGCTCTCGAGGCACTGATGTGGCTCCTTAGCTGCAGCAGAGATGACAAGGGTGTTATTGGGTAGGATTTGCCTTTGAGGGCTTAATTCAATCCCACTCCTGAATTGACTTTACACATTACTGAGATAAAGCACTTAATAAATACTGATAAATGCACTGCTGGTGGTAGTGAATATATGGGAGAAAGAAATATCTACTCGTACTTCCGAGATGCCTGAAGGGGCTCCTCCCAGTTAAATCCATGCCTCTTTCACTTATACGTACACATACAAACACACAACACCGGTCTGAACTGCCACTGTGAAGCCAGTTCTGTGCCAAGTGACTGAGAAATCCATTCACTGCAGCAATTCCCTAATCGTTTACATGCACACTGGTGCTACCTTTCCTGTTAGTTGGGGTTCCCATAGCAACGTTACTTTTATCACATAAGACGAGTCACCCGATTAAACCAGGCACCTTCAGGTAATTGAAATACATGAAATTTCTTTGTTATTTACATTTCTGCTAGCGAGGAACCACAATACTCAATTCAAACCAGGATGCTGAAGATCTTTGCGACCAAACAAACAAGAAATAAAGCTGTCAGTGTTTGTCTAGTACAAAATGGGGACTTGCCAGCTGCAGGAGGCATTGCACACAAAAAGCCTCCCAGTTTAGAGCATTCAATGCTGAGAAGGGCAGGCTGTACAACCTGGTATTTGCATTTGGAGCTGGTGCCAGACAGTTGGGATGAATGGCCTGGTTTATTTTCTAGAGAGGCTGTTTTCAAGAGAAGACCTAATGCATTGGATGTGTAAGAGCTTTAGCCTTGGTGTCCTGGTCTGAATGAGGGGTGGATTTTGAATGGTGACACCTGTTTCCCAGGTGATTTCAGCTGGACATCAGCTTTTCCACCTCTGCCTTGCAAGGCCTCAAACCTCCAGTTTACTAGAGGCTGTACAAAACTCTGAGATGCTACCTGAGACTGCAAATTTTGAGCTCCCCTTAGAAGAGCTCAAAGATCCAAATCAGTGCCTCTAAGCCTTTCCATCTTCGCCCAAAGGATCTGGATTTTGTTTTGCCCCATTAGTGCTTCCAGAGGGAGGGTGCAGGGCTCCCTTTTGATACTCCTGGCTGTCCCAGCCTGTCACAGGTGAAGGTGAACACAAGATTCAATATCTCCTGTAAGGTGACAGGAATTGGAGCAGCTCAGGGACTGCTATCATAGGAGTCAGAGAGAGGAAGAAATAAAAAAATTTTTTAAAAAGTTAAAAAAACCCCAAAACACACAAAAACGAGAAAGAGAGAAAACTTAGCAGGGAAAGTCAGATCCTGAAAAGCAGCTTTCCTCTGGGTGAGGAAGGGCATTTTGCACACAGAGCAGGTTTCCTTCTGCTGGTTGCTGTGGCCATCAGGTAAGAGTTGGGAGGTTAGAAGCAGGTGTTTGTCCTTGTCCTGAATGAACAGAGAACTTGAGTTAGAGGACTGAATTAATCTGCTCTTTCCCCTCCACAGTAGTAATAGCAAAAATGGGGTAATTCAGAAAGCTGGATTTGGAGCTGCTTCCCTGTGAAGCTAGATTCAACACCACAGCATTTTTGTACAGCTTCCAGTTAACTGAAGTGTAGAGAGCCTTTCTTGAATTAAATCTGCCCTCAGTGTATTTTAAGATCTTTGTTTCTAATTAACATTTGATTTGAGTGTCTGCTATGGAAAGTTTTCTTGTTTTGAAGTACTGGGATTATTCAAGTCAATATTGCTCTGAACATTGTGACCAACTACACCACCTCTTATTTACTCCACATCTAGAAACTGGAGGATTGAGGATTTAAGTCACACTGTAGAAGAGCCAAATTTGACTTGAACAGCAGAGACAGTTTGGGCTTTCAGCCTTCATCCTCCCTACACTGAGACAGGGTTTCAGCAGAACTTTAGTGTTTGTTGTCTAACCTTTGGCAAGCCTCGACTCCTCCCAGCAGCTACCACTGCACAGATGAGTGGTGGATGAAAGCAAAAAGACATTTAAACAGATACAGATATCCTCATCCTTTTCCCTGAGCTTCTTAACAGTTTCTCACTGAGATGAACAGAGCAGCTCATCCTCTCAGAAGTGAGATCCGTGAAGACCCACCATACAAAGTCACGTTTCAAGCTGCTTTGCCAGGCATTATAACTAGGAATGTTTTTCTAAAGTTAAGAAAGAAGAGGTAGCTTCCATTATTTGGCATTAAACACCATGTCCAACTTTGCATGACATGAAGCCACAATTAAAACTCGACTGGTCTAGTGACAAACAGAAGAAATTAACATGCAGCTGGAAGCACGCCTGCCCCAGAAGTCCAGTTTAGCCCCTGGAAGGCCCATCTAATTCCATTGTAAATGGTCTACGAAGTCCATATGTGACATCACCATGGCCTTGTAGTGTTCTTTTTATTGTCCTGGCATATCTTCAAAAAGATATATTTGTTTTTGGGAAGATGAAATGGAAATAAATTTTAATGAAAAATGAGTATAAAAGTGATTACGCAGAAGGAAATCAAACCAACACTGTTTTGCCTGGCAAGTGTCCTCCACCCTTTGAATAAGCTGGTTATCTCTTGATTAAAAAAACAAACCACAACACAAAGAACTGGACAACAGGACAGCATCCATAAAACAAAGTTATAACCCCAGCCAATACACTCATCTGGGAAAAATGTTGATTTGGGGTTCTTTGGAGCAGATTTAGATGCTACCATGCAGTTTAATGATGCTGACACTGCAGACTAGCCCAGTGGGCTACTCAGCAGATGCTTGCAAGGGTCTTGGGTTTGCACAGACTTGTGATGTCTTTGTGGTTTATCTGCCTATTCCTTATTGCAGCCCAAGCTGCAGACTAAATCTAATGCCAAAGCAAATGGCTTGCATGAAACAAGGCAGCCTACAGGCTCAGATGACCACCTGAATATGGTTTTGAACTCAAAACATTTCTAAATTAACAGAAGGGAGTATGATATTCTGTGTTTGGAGAATGAGGATGCCAGGACCTGCATGTTCAGTTCCTCACTGCCCTAAGACCTTTGATTCATCCATAAATCCTCTTGAGCAGGCTCCAACAACTTTTCACTCTCTTACATCAGCATTATGCAAGCCTAATGCCCAGTAGTTCCAACCCATAGTTATCACAAAAAATAAGAATATACCTTCCCATAGACTTTGAGCAGAGAATGCTCCCAGACCCACTGAGACTCCCAAGAAGTGCTTGCTCTCTGCTCTGAATGGTAAATTAACCAGCTGACCTTGTACAGAAGAAACCATGTGCACCCACCCAGCAGCAGTGACCTGGCCACAGAGGCAGTAACCCCACCAAGGGGCACTAATCAGCCTCTTGTTGCTCCTAAAGCATTAGTCTACTTAAGGCCTCAACCTCGCCAACATTTACGATGCAAACCTTACCTGCTTGGAGATACTTGGATTAAAACTGCAAACCACTTATTTTCTAGATATTAAATTTTAGTATAAAATTGCAAAGCCTGTTGTGAAAACTACCCACTCCCTACAACAGCTGAGCAGCGCACTAATGCCGCTGGCACACGTTCCTGCCAGGCTACACCTAATCATTGCACGCTGAGCTGCAGCACAACTACAAAAGCAGGAATTAACAGAGCTGTTGTAAATCATAAGTATGTTTGGCTGAGAACTTAGTGAGAAAAGTGGCTGTAAAATGGTACCATTATCAGAGTGTTTGGAAGAGGAGGTGCTTGGACTCTGGTGGTCCTCCAGCAGGACATTACTGCTGCCTAGGTCTTTGGACTTCAGTACACTTTGCTGCAAGCATCACTCTGAGCCCTGTCACTGGCTTCATCTCTGCTTGGGTGAAGGGAAGACATAGAATCATTTAGGTTGGACCTTTAAGATCACTGAGCCCAATTATAAACCTAACACTGCCAAATGCACCAACTTCAGAGTGGCTTCATATCATAACACAAGACATGGCTGCCTGAAAGGTTCCTGTCTAGTCTAAGACATCATACAGGTTCCCTGCAGCCAAAGAGGGATGGTAGCACTTCCTGAGGACAATGCAACTCACCTGCTCCAGACATCTGCCCTGAGCTCCAGGGATTCCCACAGAAACATCTTGGATTGGACATGACTCGTGGAGTGATTCCGGGTACCTAAACATAGGTGTCTAGTGATTCAGTGCTTAATTATCCTGGTCATAGCCTGTCTGGTATAAGTTAATGTAAAGGTCATTTTGAAAGACATCAAACAGGTATCTTTCCAAGGATGATTACTGGCTTTGACACTTCCCTATAGTTTTTCTCATTCCAGAAAATGCAGTGACAATGTAGAGTATTTTTGACACAAATCCTGACTCATTTATCCATGGAAACACGATGGTGGTCATGACAGGGAGTTAAAACAGTGGTTTTTTACTCTGCATTAGCACTTCCCTTGAGCTTAGGCATGGCCACTTTACCCTGCTTTTCATGCTCACGGTTCATATGCCTTCATGCTCTCCTCTTGACTGCCTGCACAACAGCTGCCTTATTTAAATCCCTTTTCAAATTAATCAGTTTCTCACCTTCCCTAATGAGGGACACTGTTCCTTACCTGGAAAGAGATGTCTCAGTTAAGCAACAGCAGAGAGGAAACCCCAGGGTAATTTGGTGTTACCTTGCAGCAAGCACCATCACTGTCAGCAAGCTAAACAGCACACAGTGGTCTGAATATATGACAATTTTTTAAAAGTTTATTTATTATTAAACCTGGACTCAAACCATCAACATCCTAATTTTGAAAAAAGGCTGTATAAACAACAGTTCAACTGGGTCTTTGCCAAATGACAACTAATTTGTGGGTCATCAAAAGAACACATTTTACTCCCAAGAATATTTTTAATCCTATTCCTAATTCACATATGAAAACACTCAGAAGTGATTAGAATGGCACAACATGAAGTAATCAAAGTTTAAGCACTGTACATAACACTCAGCAGTTTCTGCCCAAGGCAAAACATACCATCAACAAATTTGTTAGCAGGGTTGCCCTTTTGAGACTGTGGATTTGCTGTTGACAAAAATATTTCCTTTATTCCTGTGGTACTTGCGTAATGTATCCTCTGGAACACCAAAAGAAAGAGGACAGTAAAGAGGCTGCCTTCATAATCATTTGTACGCAACTTATTGTTTGTATGAGGCCCTCTGAGTCTTTTCTTTTTCCTTGGCTTTTTGACTCATCTGAACTAATTTACTTTGGGTCAAATCCAGAAGTCTTTGAGGCAAAGATTCATTGCCTCCAAATGACCACATCTTGAAAGAATCCTCAGTCCCCAGTAAGCAAGCCATCCGTTCAATCAGGCTACCTCTCTGCTAATAAATTAAATCTGCTTGGGATGATTCTCTTGGTTACTGGCCAGCTGGCACAGGATGACCCATGTCCATAATGCTTCACTCTCTCAACCTGTAAAACAAGAAGGTTATGTGCAAGTTGCCCATGGGAAGGGTTGACCCATAATTTCTGCACCATGCCCAGGGAGTGTTGCCTGACATGGGCCAAAAGCATGCCACAGAAGGCTAACAACTGAATACTATCAAAGACTGACCTCCTGCACCAGGGAATGCGACTCCAGACTCTCTGAACACAAGCATAAATGTAGCCTCAAAGTCCACCTTGGGTCATCACTTGTTGCTAAATTTGCATAGGCCTTAAACAGGGAAGTTATTGCAAAGCGAGCCAAGGCTTCCAAGTTTAGCAAAGTATGACACTCTCTGGGTTAATCTTGGAAGCTTGAATTTGCAGGGTTTTTCAGTTATAATACCTTCTTGATGCAGTTGATGGGAAAATGATTAATTCTGGTATGATCCACTACATAACTATTTCTTCACTGGCTCCTCTTGGTTAAGTGTGAGAGGAGGAATTAACAGAGTAGGATATATTGACACTGACTACTAACAAAATGTTGTTAAATAATCCAGGCAATTCAGTATGTTCAGTATTGAACGTATTGGTGACCCTGGGCACCAGAGAGGGACATCTGGGCTTTGGCTGCTTTGCACTGCACAGAAACCATGGCTTGGTGCCCTGCTCTGCTTGTCTCCTCCTCCTCAGGCACAGCTCTGGCCTAAGGAATGACTAATGCCATATTCAATTTCCTTAATACAACTTTGCATTCTTTACACTGCAATGGAAATTTATACCTGAGTCTGAACAGGGAGAATCTGTACTGAAGAGATGAGGACAGCCAAAACCAAAGGGCTCTGGGGCTCGCCAATCAGCCATCAGCTTCTTGCTGGTGGCTCAGAAGTCATCCTCCCTGAAGGGCACCACAGTCCTGTTCAAGAGAACACCTTTAACTTAAAACAATTATTTCAAAGTATTTGGTGTTCTCTCCAGAGATCTCAACACAGCCACAAGGAGTGTTAAACACTGACCCCAAGTTGCACTTTGCGCCATAACCACTTCCTCTGGCGTTCACCTTACTTAGCAAGTCTTCCCCTTCCCCAGGTCAAGCAACACTCTATAGGATGCCTCAAACCCTCAAAAACTCTGAAGATGTTTTTTCTTCTCTATTGCTCAAAGTACTTCAAAACACATTAAATAACTTTTACTGTCCATGTCATCCAGGCAGTATCATCTGCATTTCACATTCAGGGAAAGAGAGGTGGGGAGTGCTTACATACCTGAGGAAAGGCTATCAAAATAAATGGAGCAATGGAGAAAAAAAAACACTGTCATGTAGCCCACAGATTATTTCTACAGATGAAATGAAAGCAAGACCACTTGCTTAAAGAAAAGTTCCCAGGCTATTTTACAGCCAATTGGGTTTTTCTTGGGTGCTGAGCTGCATTCCAGTTCCTAAAGACATTTAGCCTCCAAGCAGTGCTGCACCAGCCTCAGCAGAGACGCTGAAGTTGTGTACAGGTGCATTACCAGCCAGCCACAGCATCACACGTGTTCACCACCTTCCCTGTACCCCCCATGGGGGGCACAGCTCTGCACATCCCATGGGGACCAGGAAGGCCAACTACATAAAAGGGAGACTTTTGGAAAGAGATGAATTTTCCCCATGTTTGCTGCACATGCAGTGCACGCTGGTCTGCATCACAAGCAAAATGGGAAAGCACAGGGAGCACTCACCCCTTCAGCAGTGGTGTCCATTGGCACAAGCTTGCTGCTGGGACAACACCACGGCTCCATCATAATTTGGCCAGAGTGCAGAAAATGGAAGCAGGGAAAAGGTCATAGTATACTTCAATAACAAAGATCCCAATTTTCCAAAGCTAATGTGCTGGTTTTCCCCCATGGTCCAGCACTCAGCTCTGCAAATGAAGGCCACTCAATGGCTGGGGCACAAAGAGCAGGAATTCAATCCTTCACCCCCAGACACTGCTACAAGATTACAGTGTGTGCTGCAACTTCTGCATTAAGATGAGAAACTCATCTACACCCAGCTTTTAAAAGCTTAAGTTAAAAAAAAAAGACATTATGGAGCAGCAGGCTGGGCAAGCCATGAGTAATGATGTCTGACCCCATGCCGATGCTGTTAGTTGTGAGAAAACAGTTCGTTCTCTCCTCCTTGACCTATTTTAAGTTCTTCAGAGTTCTTACCTGTCACAGAAACTGAGCGTTTTATTAACAACCCCCAAAACAGTCTCCTCACAGCACTGCATGGTGTTAACAACAGTTCTGTGTGCATACAGAGCAGGCAAGAGGCTGGTCCTCTCAGGCAATAGTGGAGCTTTGGCCGGGGCTGGCCTTGTTTGCAAGGCCTGAGACATTCTGAATTGACATCTGTCAGTTCTTCTACAATGTAAAATTGAAATATAGAGCAAGAAAAACAGAGTGGGACATAATCAAATTCACTGTTCTTCAGTAATATAAGACTAAAGCCTCCTTCTCCAATGTAATTTCAATTATTTGAAAACAAAAGTGAAACCTTCAACACGTATTTTGCTCTTCTTGTAAATGATTTAAAGACCAGAGGGTCTCAGTACACTGGTAGCACTCCATAAGCATTAATATGTTCATCTCCAAAAAAGTCTTGAAAGTAATGGAGTAAAAGGTTAGTCATGAAGGCTGGTAATTATAAAGATGGTGGAAGGGACCTGGAGGTCCAGGGTCAGGGTGGTGCCTGGACCTCAGAAGTTGTGCATCCCCAGAGCAAAGTGCTGGCCACTCACTTATTCCTTGTTGATACTGATACAGTGAAAGTGCTGGTTCCCCAGTGATTTTGCTTCAGGGGAAAGCATAGTACCTGCTGGAGCCACAGACTGCAGGCAGGGAGCAGATATGTTCAACCTAAGGAAAAGCATCTCATTTTTAAATGTCACTTAATCTAAGTAACTATACAATGTGATAATTGAATAATTAGAAAAACAAAACAAACACCCCCCAAAAAACAGTTTATTTTTCTTATTTCCAACCTGTACTTAGGACTTCTCTGTCCTTCATATCTGCCCACAGTGTGGCTGAAGTTTACTCTGTCTGAACCATATGCCTCTCATGGATCAGACTCCCAGGGATAAGTGAGGCAGTGGAAAACATGCATCCAAAATCCAGGTCAAGACTTTGCATACCCAGAAGTTTGGGGAGATTTCATACAATTTTAGCATATCTTGTGTGCACCATCCAGACCTACCCTCCCCTTAGCTCATCTATTGGGTGGTCAGGTGTGAGTTCGGGGACAGCATTCATTAAACATTAATAAAATAGAGTAAATTGTGCAATATTCTGGAAATGATGAAGCTGTGAGGGGAAGAAAAACCAAATCAACACTGTTATCCTGCCCAGAAGCAATCTACCATTGACTAGATATGCTTTATTTTTTCAGCTTTATAAACTTCTTCTTGCCATTAAGTGTTACTTGCTCTGCCTAAACTTGACCGCTTTTTGCCAGCTCTTCCTTGCAATCTGTGACCTCCTTCTCAGGGAAACAAAGCCATGCTGGATAAAAGCACTGCAGATTTACCAGCTAAGTGAAATCATCACTGAAAATAGTGTTAAACACTCTAGAGTTTGCCTTGAAAGCATTGAAGACATGCATATTTAGAGCTTTTTTTTTTTAAAGTGAGCATTAAAGAAAAAAATTACATCTTGGACTAGATACAGCTTTTCAAAAATGCAAGTCAGTCCTTGCTCATCATGGTGCTGGGCTGGCACTGAAGAGAGTCTGACCTGGTTTTTATTCTACAGTTACAAATGGACCACAGCTCCTTTCTGGGAAGATACCCTCTATAAAAATAAAAACAACAAATAAAAATAGGAAGAGTTGTTGAACCCCTGTCAGCTTCCCCAGTGCCAACAGAAGTGCATACTTGAGCCATTTCTCCAGATGGATTTGATGATGGCAGTATCTACCCCCTAAGAAAGTAGCTGAGCTGTCTCTCTTCCCACAGCACATTTCACGCTGACCACAAAAGGGAACATTTGCTTACAAAACAATTGTTTTAAAGCCAGCTCCTGACTTTTTAATTTATTGAGTATTTGTTCCCCTTGACTGAAATTTCAGCAGTCTTGCTCTGCCAGAGCTAATATTTTACATCGTGTATTTTAACATCATTTGCATAACTCTTCCAAAACATGTTATCGCTAGCCATGTCCTCCCATTTTACATCCTGCCTAATCCCAAGGTCAAGGAACTCAATTGGAGCCCCTTGATTTTCCTGCGCTTTGGACAAGAATTTACAGACCCAACAAGAGCAGGCTGCCAGAGATGTGCTGCATTCGCCATGGGCTCTCACCTCTCTCCTGCACGCACAGGACACTTGACAGCAGGATCGCTCTTGGTTTGTTTTTATTCACTCTGTGCCATGTATTTTAAACTTTCATCCTTGCTCAAAAAACCAACAATTATGCTCGCAACATTCTTTTGTAAGGTCTCACACGGCAACAACAAAGACTTAGTCAAAACCTGAGTAATGGCTAAAATTAGTCTTTTCTAAACCATTCTTTTCCACAGGAATAAAGATGTTATGGGGAAGATGTCAGTCTACAAGCACAACAGCTTTTCTGCTCAAAAAGTTGCTGCAAATTAAGATTATGCAAGCAGGAGCCACAAAACCAAAGACATGCCAAGATGGCTCTCAATTTGAAGCTTGGTAGAGTGAGTGGAAATGCTCCATCTGGCTCCCATAAGTCAAAGCCCATCCTGGCTCAGATCAAGAGGACCTCAAACTGACCCTACTCAGTCAAAACCCAATGGGCTCCTCTGCATCCACACAACCTGGACTTCCTCACCCTGTTTACCCCCAGGACTATTGGACAAGAGCACATGTCCACTTCCCATCATATCTTTGCTAAGGTAGCTCAGGGTGAAGGACCAAGAACACAGCCATTTTGCATGCTTCAAACCAACATCACTTCCATGTAGGCACTTACCTTCCAGTATTGTCATTACAAAGAAGGTTGGGTTTGGTGCACATCTACTGTCCACACAACAGCAACATGTATCAAGATGTCAAATTAGCTTAGGTTGGTTTTATGAGGTGCCCTTTTGCAATCTGTTCTACAAATTATACAGGTTTTAACTAACAGCCTGTAAGTAGAGGGTTGACAAGACTAGTTACAACTAGTGGCAGGTGTATATGAAGCTATTTTGTATATCATGTTACACAGTGATGATAGACCTGTTGCATGTATACTACTATTATTCAATGGTTCTACTCTGTTCTTGTACTCCCTTCACATAAGGGTCTCTTGGTTTTCCATTCAGGAAGGGAACAGGTCTGAGAATGTTCCCCATCAGCAGCCAAACAACCCATTTGAGAATCAACCTGATACAGAAGCAGAATTGCCATCAGCTTTTATTAGTACACAAAGTTTCATTGGTGATATTTTCTGGAGAGCTCATCCAGGAGTTGCCTTCTGAGTCGTATCCTATCTCCCATCCTAGAAGGTGCTGTGAGCCTAGCCCAGAGGAGAACACACCACTCTCCAGGTTCTTTTTATTCAGGAGGGTCTCTAACCTGTCTGGAGAAATTTCTCCAGGAGAGGCTTATTGACTCTGAGCTGCATCATCTGTGGGATGCAGCAATCTAACAGGATTTAGGGGATGTGAAAAATACAGCACCCAGCTGAAAGAGCAAGAAAAATTAAGGTGTGACTGTACTGAATACATCAATCGAACTGGAAACCAATAGCAACACTGGGGAGGGAAATAAAAAGAGAAACCCTCCTTATGCTCTCAATAAAACAGCCACAGAAAATTTTTTTTACTCTATTTTCTCTACACTTCTGACTGCCATCCTCAACTTTAACACTTAAAGAAAATTATCTTTACAGATAGCATTTTTGTTCCTCTAAAGTAAGACATTTAAAGCCAAAAACCAGAAGAGATTCGCTGCAAAGTCCTCACAGGCCCTTGCCGACCATGCTGCTGGACAAGGAGGACTCTCCACATCCTGCTGGGACAGCACTGGTCTGTAGCTGCACAAAAGAAGGTTTCCTCTGCTGCTTCCCCAGGACTTGTTTGTCCCCTGCACACCTCTCTTGTGGTATCTACAAAGCTGTGTGAAGTATCACCTCCTGACAGGGTACAGTGCAACCCCAGCTAGCACCAAGGCAACCAGCCACAAAGGGTAATCAGGCCACTGCTTTCATGTGTGTCTCCTATTTAAGCACAGATCAGGCCAAATCCTGTTTCACTGACTTGATTTGAAGAATTGCAGGTCAGGGCTGTTAGGCTGTGAGCTTGCTCACAACATGTTTGCTTCTCCCTGATGCAGCCTGGAAATACCCCCATGGCTCCACTGCAGAAGGTTGCCAAGGGTTTTGTTAACAGAGAACTAGTCTTCCCAGTCCTTTAAATTGAGCAGAAATAATATTTTTTTAACTTCTGCACATCACAATCGACTTGATGGTAATTTGTACCTCTCCAATCAGCTGCGTCCCATATTGATGGTGTTTACCCACACAACCCGTGGGTGGGTTGGGATTGCTGTAGGATGTGGTGGACCCTCCACCAGTGTGAATCAGCCCAGCTGAGCCGTCAGCTGAGCCTCTGCCTTTACCTCCTGTGACTCATCCTCCTCCAAATTAAACAAAGAGCCCCCAAAATGCAGACTGAGTCACATTTGTTTGGAAGAAGAGAGTGGAGTGGCTTTTGTGTCACCCCCTCCCCATGTCGGGAGGGAGTGACGGTGAGGAGGTTGTCTCTGCAGCAGTGAGCCTCGAGTCAGACCTCTAAAAATAATAGCAGGAGGAACAAGAAAGGCCTCTGCGAACAAGACTCCCCCTTCCAGGCACCTGTCATAACAGCACTTCAATCCCCTTCTGCAGGGCCAAGGGGGATGTGTGAGGAAGGGGATGACCAAGTTCCCCAAGTTGATAATTACAAGGGATTAAAATTCACAGCTCTGCAGTTACACTTTGACAGAAAATCACGACCTTAACAGAGGGAGATGTTGAGGAAGGGCAGCGATAAAGTAGGACAAGGAAGGTAAATTCTGCTCTGATTTAAGCATAGATTGCTCTCCTGGTGGATTTGGCTACTTGGCACCTGCTGCCAGCTGTGTATTACCCAGCAGTCCTTCCTATGAGAGCCAAAAACCCTAAAAAATTAAATAAAAATCACAAATTTCCTTAGAGATAGCACAGCTCTGGCTCTAAGTTTCTGCTTCAGTGTTGAGTACACATTTCTTCCCTCCTCACCAAGGTCCTCTGCTTCCCCTGGGGAGAGGAGCTGGTGATGGGTCCCCCAGCAATGTCCAGCCTGCTAGGGCCATCATTGTCCTCCTGCTCTCCCCTGGCCAACAGCAACCTGAGCTGCCCAACCCCTGCTGCCTGCCTTCAAAACAATTATCGTAAGGAAGAACATCTCTTTTAACAGCACAATATCAAATAACTCTTCAATTTAAGCCCTAATTTGTTTTCACCAAACAAGAGCCAAGCTACCACACTGCTGTGCAATGAGACCCACTGGTGACATTCCACTTGTGAATATGCTCAGACAATCCCCTTCCAGCACAAAATACTGTAAGTCACGGAAAACCCAGAAAAAAAAAAGTGGAGCATAGACTTGGATAAGCACTGCAAATAGGTGTCATAATCCAACCTCTGCTGGCAGCTAAATACCACTCTGCCACTTACCCACCACTTCCCCCACCCCTACAACACACACACCCATGGGATGGGAAAGAGAACTGGGAGGAAGAAAAAAAGGTGGGACCCCAGGGTTGAGAAAAGAACAGTTTAACAAAACAAGGAGAGAAGAAAACAACAGCACTAACAAAATGATAGACAAGGCAAATAATAAAACCCAGGAAGGCTCTACCTGCACCCAAGACACCAAGTTTCCCTGCTCCAGACACATTGAACCTACCTGCTGAAGCAAACTGAAAACAAAGTCCCCAACCTCTAGCCCAGGCCTCCCCTTATATAGGGGCATGGCTCAGTATGGTATCAGAGACCCCTTTGGCTGGTTCAGTTGTTTATCCCGATGTGGCCCCTCCCACCTGTAGCCCCTCCCAACTGCTTGGGCCAGCAGCTGCTGGTGACAATTAACCTGGCTCAAAGCTGGGACAGTAAGGAGTTGGAAGGGTGGGTAGGGGCTGTCACTGGTTATCTTTGAGGAATCCATTAGGTTGAACATCTGCTTTTCCAAGTAAGGCTAAACCATCCATTGGAAGATTTGGCTTACTCAGATGCTGCTTTAACGTTCAATTTATTCAGAGTAATTTAACTTCATTTGAGGAGTTGCAAATGAACTGTTAGTTGCTCTGTTTCAACAAAACACTGAGGTTTATTGATAAAAAAAAAAAAAAAAGAAAAGAAAACACACATCTTGTCAAGTCAATGTTCTTTGTTCACTGTCTGCCTCTCCAAACACCAGCTGATGGAGAGCAACCTGGGACAAGTCACTCAGCAGCAATAGTGTGCTCCACAGCAACTGTGTTGAAGCATAGAATCACAGAGTGGTTTGGGTTGGAAGGGGCCTTTAAAGATCAACTAGACCAACACCCCTGCAGTGAGCAGGGACATCTGCAACTAGAGCTGGTTCCCCAGAGCCATATCCAACATGATCTGGAATGTTTCCAGGGATGGGGCATTGACCACCTCTCTGGGCAACCTGGGCCAGTGTTTAACCACCCCCAGTGTAAAAGATTTATTTCTTGTATCTAGCCTAAATCTCTGCTCTTTCAGTTTAAAACCATCAACCCTTGTCCTGCTGCAACAGACACTGCTAAAAAGATTGTCCCCATCTTTCTTATAGGCCCCTTTTAAGTATTGAAAGGCTGCAATAAGGTCTCCCAACTCCAGATCAGTGCCCAGCAGGAAAAGAGAAACTACCCTGCTAAACCACTATTTCCAGAGTGGATGTGGAAAGAGTGAAACACCCAGCAAATCACCTCTTCCTGCATCCCCCCCGGTATGCTTCCACACCAGGGACTTCACAGGAATCCCAGGATAAACTGACTTTGTGATTTGGTGTGAGCACAAGACGATAAACACTCCCTGTACGTGTGCACATCTATAATGTATTTAAGGAACCGGTGTTGTCAGGCATTGCATGGGGCACAGAGCATCAGACAGTGCCTTCTCCCTGGTGAATGGGAAGGGAAAGTTGGATTTAAAGCTGGGTGAAGCCTGTTTATACATATCTCAGTCAGCAAGATGGGAGGGGAAGTTAAATAACTGTCACACTCTAATAAGTACCACCCAACAGCAAAATTTCATTAGGCATAACTCTCCTTACTCCTATCTATGTAATAAAAGCACCCCAGGAAATTCTGTAACGCTAAAATAAGTAGCCAACTCTCCATTCAGATCCTGAACTAGAAGTAATCCTGTATCAGCACATTAAATTTGTTAATAGAAGGCCAAATTTAATTTGTCCTTAAGGCATAGATCTACTATGAAGAGCATATTGGTTTTAATCCCTTCCACTGCCACTCCACTCCAGTTCCTTCTGCCTGAGCTCAGCCTTGTTGTGGGGCTGCATCTGTTCAGGCAGCAGGTAGTAGTTAAAGCTAAGCTGGTCCCCACTGTCCCCTGGGGTGATTGGTACCACTGCACAAGAGCAGCTTCTGGGTCAGAAGCAGCCAGTTGTCATTTCCACAAAGCCAGAGAGCAGCTTTCCCCCTGATCCCTCAGCTTTGATGCCTCCCAGAGGGAAGGACTTGGTGGCCAGCCCCAGTTATCATGACTGCAGAGAAGCCAGCGCTGCACCCATCAGCTCAGCACCTCAGTCCACCAGTGCAAAGGGAATGGCAATAAGAAACTGGGGATTTAAATCGTTTTTATTTGACCAGTGGGAAAACACTGAAGCATTAGCATTTTTTAATTGGTTGTGATAGTGTGTATGTGAGAGATGATGAACACCAAGCAGAGGGCTTTTCCTCCTTCCTTTGAAGTGCTACATGATTCCTTTGCTGCTTAAGTTTGTTTTCTTGTTTTCTCATGCTTCTGTATGGTTAAAAACTACCTGCCATTAGCTTTGCCTACCCTGCCAAGTCCCCAGGATGTGCCGTGTGTCCTGAGCCTGGCTGGGGCACCCGGGGTCCGTGTTGTCCCTTTCCCTGCAGCAAGGCAGCGAGCCCGCAGCCCTGGCTGGTGGCTGGCTGCAGGTCATCAGGACACAGTTCAAATACTGTATTTCCCGCAGGCCAAGTCAAACACAACACCTGAACAAGACTGGAGCTGAGAGTGACAGCACTCGGTGGATCCAGGAGGGAAATGCCATCTCCATCACTGGGTGGTGAGGACCCTGAGGCTTACACCCTCCTGGAGGAGCTGGAGAGGGGGATGGAAGAAGGGTTTTCCTTTCCTTACAGGGATAATTTTATAACCAGCAGTTGATAACCAGCCATGATAAACAGCATTGATTTGTATGCTTCAGAGTCCTTGCTAATCTCTGTTCTCATAAATCAAGAAGGTAAATATAGATCAGTTATTGTCTGGGTTTATCAGGGTGTATTTGAGCAGAAGCCAGGCTGTTGATGCTTTATGTGGATAGCGAGAATGCACCCCCAACATTAATCTGGTTTGTCCAATTGATGTGTTCATTTCTCTTTTGCTGACTGGATACATTAAGAAATTACACATTCACTCCTCCTGGTTTTTAATCGAAGTCTACTTTACTGTACCCAAAAGCAGGAAACAAAGCAAAACTCTTCATTTTCCCATGTCCTCTGCAGAGGAGATGGCACCAGCTCCTTCTTCAGCACTCATTTCCAGCTCCATTCAGCACTGGTTTCATGAGACTGAAAACATCACCTCAGATTAGGTAAACCTTTCAATAAAAGCCATTAACTCCTCTGTGGAAAAGCCCAGTGATTTTTTTCCATGAGAGGTAATTTCTAAAAGCTTGTATTTATAAATGTGCAAAGTTAAGGGCCAGGAAAATAACAACAAATTTAGGAAAAAAAAAAAAAAAGAAAAGGAAAAAAACAAAATAAAACAAAAAACCACAAACAGCAAAAAACCCACGCAGAATGGGTCAACATAAAGAGCATTTCATGTATGTACAATCCACCTGGTTTCAAGAGCTACATCACATCTATACCTGGCACACTCCAAAACCCATTCCTCAAAATGTGTAGTTTTTAGCATTAGATCCAACTGAATTAGAAGCAATACTATTATTTGTTTTGCACTCCAGATCAATGTTTTTTTCTATCAACGTACTAGTGGAAAAATGCTGGGTTTTTTCCCTCAATTTTCCAATCCTTTCCCTGCATTGTAAGAGCAGAATCTTTTTGCATACTAGCTGGTACATCAGTGATGAAAAACACGCTGCCCTAATATCCTCCCCCAGCACTGCATAAGCTTGTTTGAAACCTATTTACTGCGAGGATGTGCATATTAATGTCTTGTCTTATTTGCATCAACAAAGAGAAGCTATTTTAAGTTACTAGAAGATACACAAACTAACTAAGGATTCAATCTTCATTTTTTAGAGAAGCCATCTGGTTCATGTTTCTACTTCTGCATTAGTTTTAAAGCATCTTTAGGGTACTCTTATGGACAGCACACCCCTATGTATCAAAGGAGGGTCATTAAAGGATGATTGCCCCATGCCATGGGCACCTACACCAGAGACCTGACACGTGGCATGTCATCCCACAACAGCCAGAGGAGCCAGCAGCCTCGTGGCTGAGATCCCATTAGCAGCTCGTAAGTGAGCTGGGACCCTGATCACTGATAATGATATAATGAATACCAAATTAAAACCTAAAACTATGCTACCACAGACTATGATCTTATCAACCTCCCCTGAAAGCTGAGCTGCATCAGGCCCTGTGGTTCTTGAACAGGAGATTTCAACTAATATGCTGCAGGTAATTCAATCCGTGTCGCTCTGCTCTTCCAGGCAGTGCTCAGCCAAGGCTGCATTACGATATTAAATCTGTGGTGACTTCAGAGGTGTAGGCTTTGGCTCATCGTCCTTCAGCTGAGATACAAAATCAGGTTGAACAGACATGGAATGACCTAGCTAAAATGTCTTGGCTGAGCTTCAACAATTAGTCCAAGGAAAACTGCACTTTGGTTTCACGTGGATAACGTTTTCACCTTTGGTGTTGACCCTTCCCAACACTGCCCTTTGGCTTTAGCAGTAAGAAATCACTGGGGAATAGCAGATCAATAGAAACATCAATGGCAACAAACTATCAGATCAACATAGTCCTCTTTTTTTCTGCAGTGCCGTGGGTTTCGGAGCAGATGTGCACTGCTCTCCTGCTGAATAGCTGATGCTTCCTAGCTTTAGTCTGTGGGATGTTCGCAAACCTTTCCTTTCCTGCCAGGCCAGCTCCTGGTTATTCCTGACATGCAAAAAGCCACACTTTTGTGAAAAACAAACAACAGACAATAAACCCTCTTATTTGCATGCAAAACAAATGCGCTCATGTAAACAACAGCCTCTCTTCCAAGCCCAGGATGGGCAAAGCCCCATCCATTATTAGCAGCAAGGTGGATAAATCAAGCAGCCAGTTAAAATATCCGGGAAACATCCACACCTTTTCTATTTTATTTTTTTTCTTCCCACAAAAAAAAAAAAAAAAAAAAAAAAAAAAAAAAAAAAATTTTTTTTTTTTTTTTTATTTAAAAAAAATTATTTTTTATTTGTGGAAAAATTTGGCAAAT